>VKHI01000216.1:0-21492 GCA_015145745.1 Poterioochromonas sp. DS
CTTCTCCTTTCAGATTCTTAACTACCGTTCCCGACACTTTCTACCTTTATCCTTCGGCTAAGGAAACTCTTTTGAGATATATCTCTTATCAGAGTGTTTGTTTTGTTCAAAATAAAAAAATATACTTTGTTTTATTGTAAGGAGTTGATTATCTCTTTTATTTATATAATAAACCCTTTGAAGAAGAATTCGTTGAATATCGAAATCATCCTCAATCATTTATCTATCTTAATAAGAATAGCGAATAAGTTTTACTGAAACTTTTATAATCATTGGAAAATCAAATAAGATCTCTTTATTAGAAAAATGGTGAAAACAGTTGGTAAATATGATTTATATGGTACGTTAGGTGAAGGAGCCTTCGGAAAGTAAGTGAAATAACCCCTTCTAGCCCTTAATTCCTTGTACTAACATCACATTCCTCCATAGAGTCAAGTATGCTGTTAATACTGAAACAAATGAAGCTGTAGCAATTAAAATATTAGATAAAGATAAAATTCAAGCTAGAAATATGGGTGCACAAATTAAAAAAGAAATTTCTATTATGAAAATGATTAATCATCATCATGTTGTTGCAGTAAAGGATGTATTTGCTACAAGTGCAAAAATTTTTATTGTATTAGAATTTGTTGGTGGTGGTGAATTATTTGATAAAATTGCTAATGAAGGAAAATTACCTGAAGATAAAGCTCGATTTTATTTTAAACAATTAGTTGAAGGTTTAGAACATTGTCATAATAATGGTATTTGTCATCGTGACTTAAAGCCTGAGGTAAGTCCAGAACACCTTGCACCACTGCCACCTCCTCTAACCACACCCCTCCTAATATAGAATTTACTGTTGGATACTGATGGTAATTTGAAGATCTCAGATTTTGGTTTCTCTACCTTAAATATTGGTGATGCTGATGGTGATGGAACACAACGTGCTGAATTATTACACACAACATGTGGTACACCAAACTACGTTGCACCAGAAGTCTTAGGTAAAGATGGTTATGATGGAAAGAAAGCTGATGTATGGAGTTGTGGTGTAATTTTATATGTTCTTCTTGCTGGTTATTTACCATTTGATGAAAATACTATGGCAGCATTATTTCAAAAAATTAAGAATGCTGATTATGAATTCCCTGAATGGTTTACACCTGATGGTAAGTATTGTGTTCATTAAATATCCCATCTTTATTTTTAATCCTCTTTTCTCTCAACAGCCCGTGATTTAATTAAGAAGATTCTTGTACCTGATCCAGTGAAACGTCCAAGATTAGCTGAATTAAAACTTCATCCATGGATGCAAAAGAGTGATTCTGGACCAACTCCTATTATTCCTATTGATCATGCAGCACAAATGGGAGCACCAAGAACTGTGAATACTGTTCATACTACTCCAGTTCCTCCACCAGCGAATAATAATGGAGGTCATTCGAACCATCCTCCTGCCGCTCCAGCTGCTACTCATTCTCACAAGGAGAAGGAAAATCACCATCACCATCACCAACAGAGGGATAACCATAATCACACAGCACCAAAGCAAGAACCAAAGACAAACCAGCATCAACATCAAGCTCCTCCAGCTTTAGCTGTTGATAAGATAAATGATCAATTCTCTGCTGATAAAGCTGCTGAAATGTCCACCCCAACCAATGCCGCAGCTCAATCTTCTGCTCGCAACAGCGGTAAACACGCTAATGGACATGCTGCTCCTGCTCCAGTGGTCCAGGAATCCCCGAAGGAGACTCCTAAGCCACAAGAAGCTCCAGAGCCTGCTCCAGCTCCGGTCCCAGCTCAAGAACCAAAGAAAGCAGTGACCGTTACTCCACCAGCACCAACACCTGCTCAACAACCACCAGCTGCTGCCCCAGCACCAAAGAGTACCCCTACTACACAGCAGCCAAGTAATAAACCTGCTCCACCTGCAAACCAGACACGTTCGACAACAACTGAGGTGGATACAGGTTTATTTTGTTGCTCAGCAAGAAAACAACCAGGAAAATAAAGAAATTATTAAACAATAATCGAAGAAAGAACTTAGAAAAAAAAAGATTCAATGGATATATGTGCTTGAAAATCACAGCAGCCCTAGTATCAAAACCACCTTCTACTAATATTCATTGCTACATTTTTCTTGTTTAGCTTGTTTGTTTTTTTCTTTCTTTCCCTTCTTTGTCTTTGTATTTTAGAGTTTTTTTGAAATATGGTTATTATTCTTACTAGAACAACAATCATCCCACACTCCAATCATAGCCGAAAATAAACATAGTTAGTAATACGACTTCACCCTCAAAACTACTTTTCCACTGTCTCAATTGTCTTCCAACTTCCTCTTACGTTGCAAGTTTCTTTGTGTTTTCTCAGTATTTCTTTTGCTATTGCATCATCTACCAAGAGATAGGGAAGTGAAAGATCCTATTCTTTTGTCAAGTCATAGGATCAACTCTTCTTTCGATCAAAGCAGACACAAAATATAATAAATTATGTATGAGATAAGATAATGTGGTTATGGCAGTCGTTCCCTCTCTCTCATTCCCCATTCTTTCTTGCTTCTTCTTTCTCTTCTTCTTTCTGCTTGATTATTCTTTGATGATTTTTGATTTTCTTTGTTTTGGGTTTGCAGTCTTTGTTGCACAATAGTAGTTTCATTGTTGCAGTCTTTCGCTTTAAAATGCGCCAATTTTCTTAATCAAACGCTTTTCTTTTCGTCAACATCTTTTTTTTTTCATCCTTTTTCCATTCTTCGGCTTTCTTTCTTCACCTATTTCCTTCCTTTCTTCTTTCTGCTGGAATGAGTCAACCGCAGTAGTCATGAAAAGGAGGAAAAAGTACAAAAGAGGTAATAGGTAAAATTAGTATTGACAACACATACGGTTTAGATAAACTTGAGAAAAGCAAAAAAAAAAATAATAATAATAATCTTTATCTTTTATTCTTTATTTTCCAAATGGATTAAAGGTAAGGTAGGTATAATTTCAGGATCATCCACCAAATGATTTTTATTATACATTCGATAATAATCTCCAGTTCTCGGCAGTTCGGTTGGACTCAAATAACTGACCCTCGATACAGCAGTCTATCTGTTGTATCAGGAGTATGTGTGGTACATTTTTCATCTCTTCAGCTTTCCACACCTGGCCCTCAAGCTTGCAGGAGAATTAGAAGAAGAGATGGTGGCATCAGAGTTCGTTTCTCCATTCTTTTTAGAGTTGCGTGTGATTGGATTTGGTATCCTTTCACTAGATTGTTGATAGGATGGAAGAACAGAGTCAATCAAATAATAGTACCCTCTTTCAACGATGGTTTGGTAAAACCAAGCTTTATGAGTTTGAAGTGATCCTTTTTGGTAAGAGCATCTTCTATTGTTGTTTTTCTGTCTTGACGAAAGTTTCGTACTCTAGGGTTTGCTCTTGTTCTAGGGAATAGAAACTTCGCTTGGAATCAAGCATTAGTTTATGGATATGATGTTCTTGTCACGAATACATTATTTGTTGGTTCAGCATTCTTTTGTCTGTGTTTATGTATGGGTGAAATGACATCTGCATTACCTTTCTCTGGTGGTATTTTTGGTTTTGTTCGTGCAGCTACCGGTCCTTACTATGGGTTTATTGTTGCCTGTGTTGAAATCCTCTTTTGTTTAGCGTATCAAATTATCATAACCCATTTATGTGTGTCCGTACCGGTGTATACAGGTGCTGTAGAAGATTCTTACATCCCTAATTTAATATTTATTGTCTATGGATTTAATTTATTTATTAATCTATTAGGTAATAAACCATTTTGGATTATTGTGAATTTAGCAGGATTTCTTACCTTTTTCTTATTATTGTGTCTCTTATTTGGTACATTAGTGGATGTAAATAAATCTAATATTAGTTTCACGACCTTTTGTCAGACCAAGAAAGCTGTAACCTTTGAAGCGATAATGGCAGAGCGATTAGTAGCGATCTCACAGTTTCAAGGCTTGCAATATTTACCATTACTATCAGAATACACAGCAGAACCTAGAAAAACTATACCACGTGCTATGGTCTTTTGTGCATCTGAATTTATTACTTTCTCTGTATTTATTACACTTGCTGCATGTTCCACGTTTCCTGGTGAAGCGATCCTACAAATGGTTCCAACGCCATTAATGTTTGGCTTTCAAAACATTTTTAATACTAATACTTATAATTCCATGTGGTTACATTTTCCTGGTATTTATGCACCAACATTGACATTTCTCTTTTGTTCAGGTAGACAGTTATTTATGATCGCGAAGTCAGGATTTCTACCATCATTCTTTACCTATACAACACCACAAACAAATACACCGATTGTAACGTTAGCCATTGGAACAATTATTGGATCAGTAATGAATTTAATATTCTATTATTATTCTGAATATCTGATTGTTCTTCAATATGTATTAATCCTTTCTTCTCATATTGTCTTTATTAATGCATTTATTGCTTATTTGTTCTTTCGTAAGAAGTATATGAGTTTACCACGATCTTTCACAAGTCCATTAGGGGTATGGGGTGCTTATTATGGTATAGTGAATAATTTATTTGGTTTTGTATCGATTTTTAAATATTCTTCTCGGTCCAACGCACTGGATGCCTTTTATTTATTACTTGTTTTTATTGTTTCTTCGACAATCTTCTATTGGGTTTATTTAGTGAAGCGTCAAACTTTTTCTGCAGAAGAAAAGCAATTAATGTTTAAAGCATATCTGATCAATGGTAAGAGAGAGCAAGGCGCGTTATCTATGTTGTTCGTCTTTTAACTTGACGCATTTTGATAGCTAATCGTGAAAAAAGAGGTCGAATGCTTAAAAATAATCGTGTATCTAATGCACCTTCTGTGACAACTAAATCAGCAGCAAGTGATAATAGATCCACGAATACTAAAAGTAAGTTTGAAAGTCTCATTCTCTTTTGTGACCGAGTGTTAACACTTTTTGTTCTTAGAGAATGGGAATGATAATAACAATGATAATGAAAATGAATCACTTGGTGATTCTTCTAGAAAAGATGGAAAGATTGATGATCCTTTTGCAGGACTTTCTCTTCGTAGTCATTACCAACCACTTCGACTTCATGAAGAGAATCATGACAATTATAATCATATCAACAGTCCAAATATTCATACAAAATCCTTATCAGAGAGGGTCGCAGGTTATGTGAGTGAAAAGCTTCATGTGATTTCTTCTGAAGAGCTTGAGGAATATCAACAACTTGCAGTAATTAGTTCAGGTGGTTTAATTAATTTAAATGAAGAACAAGCATTAGCATTAGAAGAACAGTTTGGTATGAATGATATTGAACAATCATCTATTCTATAATTCTTTTACTCTTTCGTCTTTCTTTTGTTTTTTTTAAGTGAGTCTTGAATTTCTATTGTTTGTTATTAGGATTAGTACGTACATTTTGCTTTCATACATGAATATGTGGGGTTTATTATTTCCGTTTACTTTGCTCCAGCCGCTAGGGACAGTGCCGGGAGTTCATTCCCGCTCCTGTCTGATCAGAAGCCTTTCGCCATTCATTTTATTGATATCCCTTTTCTTTCTTTCATTCATGATGACGAAGGATGATGAATAATGAATAATTAATTCACTTAGAAATGACTCATGGTTTTTGTCCATATTTCTGAAGGTTTGTTTGTCTATATTCTTTGTTTGGTAAACTTTCTTTTTACCTCTTTTGTTTCGAGTTATATTCCAGTTTAATTTCTTTTTCTTTCGTTCCCAGTGTTTTTCTTCTTCTTCTTCCTTTCTAATTAAATCAATATTTTGATGTTTATCTTTTTGGAATTCAAGTCAAAAGTTCGAATTCCTCTTTTGATCAATAGAGCGAAGTGATCGTTGATTCTTCCATGTTTCAGGAGGAAAGCTTCCGAACAATAATTCTTGGTATGGTGGTTTTTACTCTACCACACTTTCTTCCCTCTTTAAATTGTTTCTAAGGATTGGTCAAATTATATTTTGCAATTCGTTGGAAGTATGCTATGAAATACTGGTAAGAATATTCTCCATAGCAAGTGATGCTTGTTGCATTTGGAGGTACTTGTCGTGGTGTTGTGTAAGTTAAGACCTTTGCTTTCTAAGTTACCGGAACCTTTGCACCATCCTCAAGCGAGTAAGCTCGTATCCTTTGACACTCCCGAGAAAACTGGAGGGTCATGGAGAGTAAGATTCGGCGAAGCATCTGAGAGAAGAGAAATCAAAATTATATGAATTCAGAAAAATCCAAGTGTTAAATTTACTTCAACAAAGACAACAAGAAGCATAATGAACTTTATCTTTAAGAACTTTATTCTTTTTCATTTATGTTTTATTCATTTTTCTTTTTATCTTCACTTTTATTAGGATCATTGGACTCTGTTATCGTCTCTGCTGTTGTCGTTGTCTTCTTCTTACCCCAGATAGAGTTATAGGCCAACACTAACAATAAAAATAGGATACGAAGCAAGAATTCAAAAATTAAAAATAATGCAAACCATCCAAGAATTAAATAACCAATCTTTTGACTAAAATCATAAGCTTTAATCCATTCAGGTTTACTTAACTCATAGACAACAGATGAGATGTTACCAAAAGTTTCATTGAATAAATCGATAATCAATGTTTGAATTGTTGGATGGAAGAAAGGTCCAAGAATTCCTACCCATATTTGTAGGTAAGTTGTATATTTTGCTATGAGAAAGAAGAGGGAAGAGGTAAGAGGGAAGCACGAAGTAAATATAGATAAGGTACTTACCAATTTGAGGGATCGGAATTAATGATGTTATAAAATACATAATCTCAAAATAAACTCTTCCTATTATATAAATCATTGTTGGAATTAAACTAATTGCTATATCATTATTTGCATGCAGATAGGTATAAAGTTCTGATGGAAGGAAGGCTAGATTTGCCGGAATTGTTGTTGTTTTTGAGAATAGAGGAGCAAAAGGAAGAAACTTTGTCGTAAGATAACTTGCACCAAATGGAATAGCTAGTGCTATTAGCTCTCCAAAGATATGATTTACCAACATTATTTTTCTTTTTTCATTGACTGTCATTTGTCCGAAGATTTGTCCGAAGATTTGTCCAAGGCGACATTTTGTCCAAGCCCAAGTCAAGATTGTCGGAGACTTCCTTGTCCAAGTCAACGCTGTCCAAGACTTTGACACATGGATGAGATTCAAAGAAGATGTCAACAATTTCAAATGGTCTGTTGTTTGTTTGGTTTGTTTGGATCTTATTTGTTGTGTGGTTGGTTGAGGGATTAATTTGACTAATAACTTCTTCGGTTCGAAAAAAAGAAAGATGATTATTCAACATTTATAATCTCGTATATTCTTTGTGAAAAAATACCTATAACTTAAATAACTACTATTAAAAATAAATAAAATATTCAGAGGAAGAATGTGGTCGAAAATCCGTCCAGGCAGACGAAGATCTACGAGGTGTTCAGAACTCAGAAGCAGTGACAATTATCTCCTAACCAAACAAGTTTATTTACTTGGGCAAAATTCTGGAATAGTCATAGCCTTTTGTGGTGGTGCTTCATCTGAAAACAGAGCAAATAATACAACCATAGTCACATTATTCATCACACTCTTAAAATAAAGTGGTGTTGGGCGTGTTTGTGACTTTTTCAAACAATACTGCAAATAAACGACTCCAGGGAAGTTTAACACATAATTATCACCTTCTTCATCAGTATACGGTGAGATACAGTTTTCTTCTTGCTTTTCAGTGATGGGAAGATTTTCAAAGTAACTCACACAGCCTTGATCATAGTTTGGCTCTTGTGTATACATGCAGCTTTTCAATGACGCATTCACAGGATAACTGATAATATAAGAATCCTGCATTGGTTCAGTAGCATAACAAAAGTTAAATTGGGCCATATCTTCGGCATTTGTACCACTGGCGAAAGAAATAAGGAAGTTGTCATCGCGGGCAACAGAGTCCCCGTTCGGTAATTTCAAGAAATATTCGACAATAGTCGCATTCCAATTATTTGCTGGATTATTTCCGTCAGTGGTATAAATATGCATGTAAGAAGTATAATTTGCGAGTGTCAACCCGCTACCAGCTCCCTGAACTCTTAAATGAGACTTTGGAGCTTCCTTTAGCTTCTTCTGAACATTCTGAAGCGTTTGACGAATAATATTCTTGTCAGCAAATGCAGTGAATACCAAGAAGGCAAGAAAGAAAAAGGTAATATCAGCTCTCATCTTCACAAAACAATAATAATATGCAGGATAAAGAATAATAAACAAAAAGGGAGAAAATGAACGAGAAACTCAAAGGAACGTTCTTGTTCACAGGTTATTCAGATGAAACAAGTATTTCAAATGAAGCAGGTTTGTTGCAATTACAAACCATTGCATTTGCATAATTGACATCAATCGTACAAGTTGAAGTTCGCAGATCGAATTTGATCGTTTTCATCGTTTTTATGGGAATACAATGCAATGAAATTACAACTCATACTAACTTATCAGAGGCAATTCTATCATCAAAACATAAGAAAAACATTATAAAAAGGACATTCTACCTCCCTTCCCCCGAGATTCAATTAGCTTCACATTACTAGGACTTCAAATTCATTCTACCCCCAACTCTCTCTTGTCATGTCGTCGTCTCTTGTTGGTTTACCTGATTATCTTTTGGAGACCTTTGTCAAGCCGTACTTGAATACCTCCGAATGGAGATTGACTATGAATACTTCGGTTCTCTTTGCTGATAAGAAGAAGAAGACTGTTTATCTTACTTTAAACAATACCTTCTCTCAGAAGTTTTGCTTGGAGGTTAACTTCCGACAACGAGTCTTACAAGTGATCACCAACAAGCAACTTCAACTGAGTTTAGATCTTCACAGCACTCCAATGATCCTCTCCAAACACTTATACACAGTTGATGGAGTACATTCCTTAAACCTTGCGAATAACCAACAGTTAGATGACGTGAACATGCTTCCTAACGTTAAGATTCTTGATCTTTCCGGTTGCCATTCTATCCGTGATGTTCGTAAATTAAAGAAAGTTCATCGTCTTATTTTACCACGTTGTTATGAATTACGTTCTTTACAAGGATTAGAAGATGTTAGTACATTAAATATCTCTAGTTGTCATTTAATTGATGATATTAGTATGTTACAGAGTATTGAAGTATTAACAGTCAATAATTGTCCTAATATTACGAATATACAACCATTACAAAGTGTACAAGAATGTACTTTCACTCATTGTTTAGGTATTCAAAGCATTCCTACTTTAAAGAATGTCAAGACATTAGATGTTTCTTACTGTAAAAATCTACAAGAGATTGAAGATTTACCAATTATTGAAAGATTAACTGTTAATTATTGTTCACAGATTAATAAAATTGGTAAAATGTCTAATATTCGTGAGGTTTCTATGATTGGTTGTCCTACTCTCCCTCTACAGCAGACCTTACTGCAATTAGCTTGTTCACCATTAGAGACGATTACTGTCTGTAAATGTCAAGGTGAAGCACTACAAGCTTCTGTTCGAGCACATGAAGAAGAACGAATAAACGTTGATGAAGAAGATAAAGAAGAGGAAAAGGAAGAAGATGTTGTATTAAAGAATATGATGAAAAAAATGAAAATGACAGCAACTTGCTTATGTCATTAAAACTGCTCTATAACAATAATATCGAAACAGCATTATTGTTATTATTATCATCATCGTTCTCAATTTCTATGTCCTGATCCTTTTTTCTTATGTTTCTTCGCCATGATCGTTCCGTTCATGTGCTTTTTTCTTTTTTTCTTTGTCGTTTTCTTTTCGAGCAGTGTTCTTTTCGTCACTTGCCCTTCTTCTTCATTCCTTCCTATCCAATTTGTATATAGTCTACTTAACAGCATTTATGTTTCAAGTTCTCAGATCATGGAAAACAGCAGATCATGTCAGATAAAAGTGATTACATGTTCCAGTTTACTTTGTTTGATTTTCTTTTTTCTTTCTCCGCATTAAAAGCAGTATGAACACAGATCCGCGCATCAACATCTAATATCAAGACAGAGCAATTAAAGCAACTACAATTTCTACTCTATTTTAAAAACAGCCCCCAATGAATACTTTTCCTCTTCTCCTGCTCAAACATTTCTCTTTAACTCAGTTCTTCCTGCTTTTCCTTGCAGTGGCTTCAAGTTATAAAAACAGACCAATCAACTGCTGCCACTGCATATTGGATCCTTTTTATTTAGTTCCTTCTTGTTCAAAATACAGCATGCATCCATTTACTTTACAAAACACAAACCTGTTTTCAATACAATCATCGTCATACATCATCAAGACACAAATTTACAGCAAAATGCTTTCCTTATATCCATCGTCCAACCACACAGCACATTTACTCTTTAACTTATCGTCGTAATAATTAAAGTAGCATTAGCAAATAATAATAATTTAGTGAATTTAGAGAAATCCAACAATAATAATAATACGTAAGTAGCATGATAACAACAGACTGACAGACAGCATGATCAAAAGTGAGAAGAAAAAGAAATTCTCCATGTAGTTATAATTAGTTCATTTGTTTTTTTTTGTTTGGTTTACTTGGTTGAGGCTTTTAGTTTAATTAATATAAAACAGATCTAAAATATCATATGAAACGAAGTGTTTTTGTTTCTTGCCACTCTGATAAAAAATTTCTAATTTGAAATGGGGAATAATTCCCTTTTTCACCTTCTTTACTTGGTGGTAATCAATGTTTTGTAGTGTTGTTTATTGAGAGTAATTATTGAGAGTACTGAAGTAATTCATAACCAACGATTCTGAAGATGGGGTTTTTGGGTTAAACACAGTTGCCCAAACATTTTACCCATTCTGCACATTCTTTTCTTTCAGCAACGATCATCAATTAGATCTGAGAATTGACGAGATTATTCCATGGAAATGATTCCTCGAGGCTCTAGATGGAGGTTGTCTCTGCGCTTGATCATTTTGCTAGGAATTCTTTTACAGTCTTATTTAATGGCTGTGATATCATCGTCATCAAATGGTGAACTACCCGTACATTTACAAGGCAAATCCTACTATCAAATTGAAATTTACCAGAAGATCTATTTAATTAATCAAGAAAGGAGTCATTTATATCATTATGAACCAGGAAAAGATCCTGTGCTTATAGTCGCAAGACATACAAATGTTTTAGAACAATCACTTGTAAAGATGAATTATGACGCGAACAATGCTCCATTCTCAGAGATTACCGATGTTACGGGTGATGTTGAAGGTAATTTATATATTAGTGAGTGTGCAACCAATAGAATCTACAAGCTGGTGCCTTCTATTTCTGATGCTATTACCTCACCACAATATACCATAGAACTCTTCGCCCCTTTGACTCAAGTACATGAAGTAAATCTAGCATGTCCGTATGGTCTATTTTACCTTGAATATGCAGAAAATAATGATCAAAAGCTCAAGGAAGGATTATACTTCATCAACCAACAAACCTGTCAGATTCGATTTATCTCCAAGAAAATTGGCATAACTGAGACCTTTTATACCGCGAATGGACCATGTTCCTCTGAGATGACCTTTCTTTCGATAGACGCTTCGTCGCAAACGGTCTATTACCTCGGACAACATCCGAGCACCATCCACAAACTACAACTGCTCACACTACCACAACAGAGGGAAGGAAAGAAGTTCCTTCATGAAAGAGTGTTAGAATCTGATTTCCAAGAAAGAATAGATGATATTAGTTATATTGAAGAGGAAAAAGGAGAAGAAAGAGTGAGATTACTGCTTTTTCAAAGATATTTATTAAATAAATATTACATGAGTGACCTCCCTTCACCACCTTCCATCGCACCCACTCATATTATGACCTCTTCCAATAATACCTCAGATTTGATTTATTCATCCTCTTATAAAGCCCGACGACGATTACAAACTGCTTCACTGCTGGCTGACTTTTCGACATCCCAACCTTCTTCAGATCCAACCAGTCAACCAAGTTCATCACCGACATTAACGAAAAAGACATTAATTGATTATACTTTTGCTCAAGGTGATTGGAATAATGTGAACGGAATGATTCTTAATCGTGCAACGATGTTATCTGATGCGATAGGAATGAATAGTGCACCGCTAGTTACTTCGGTATATACTGCTGGAACAAAAGCATTTTCTCTTCAAGCAGCGTCAAGCCAATATATTCGAATTCTATCTGCATTTATTCCACCTCAAGAATCTGGAATGACGATAGCTGTATGGTTTAGATCGAGTTCGTGTTCTGCTAATTCCAGGGTTTTAGATCTGGGGTCAGGACCCAGTTTACACAATATTGCCATCACACCAACATCCTCATTTATAGTCACTGACAATTATACAGCGAACAATCTACTCTCGAGTTCCCTTGATATAAGCTCGTCGCCTTGTAATGCTAATAGTTGGTGTCATGTTGTATGGACTTTAGAATATGCACCGCCCGGTGCATTAGGTCCTCAACATATTTACATCAATGGGGTACTTGCTAAAGATGATTTTGGGTATTACCCTAGTCCAACCAATAGAACAAAGAATTATATTGGGAAGAGCAATAACCCCGCCGATGTCTACTGTACGATGCAAATCGGTCGTACAACCGTATACACATACCCTCTCTCTTATGATGAGATCAGTGCTCTTTATGCTGCCAATGTATTGCATCACCCGACAAGTCAACCAACATCTCAACCATCTAGTATGCTTGAGAGTGCTGATCATAATTATCTGCTTTATGTGAGCAATTACGCCGGAACAGGAATCTTCGGAGCTCCGAAAGAGAATATGACGGCAACTACAGCAGAGATCAATGCTCGTTGTATTTGGATTGATTCCATTGGGACAATCTATACAGCAGGTTATCCTAAAATATGGACAATGAATATACATCATCCTTATATTAATACTTTTGCTGGAGAGGCTTCTAATAATGATATACCAACTACTAATCGACCTGTAATACCTTTATCCGTTTTAGCTGTGTTTGAACCATTAGCTATATGGGGTGATAGTATCGGTAATCTATATTGTATTCAATATGGATTAGTGTTTAAGATATTTAACGGTTCAGCGGTGTTAGTAGCTGGTGGTGGAAGTCTTCCACCTGAAACTACAGATCAATATGCTTTCGACGTATCAATAAATGATCCCTCGCGATTATGGGGGGACTCTGTAGGGTCTTTGTATGTTACTGATCAAGCATTCCATTATGTTTATCGTATTAATGTTTCATCATTAGATTTAAGAGTTTATGCTGGCACAGGTGGTTCAGGATCTGGTGGTAATGGTGTTCTTGCAACATTATGTGAATTAACTCGCCCTTATGCCATCTCAGGTGATAAATATGGTAACATATATTTCTCTGAACTTGATAATTATATTATCAGGCGTGTTGCTTATACAGATGGTATTACAACTATTTATGCAGGAAATACCGATCCCAGTTCAACGGGAATGCTATTACCTGCTACGAGTACAGGATTAGATGAAGTTGTTAGTCTATGGATGGATAGTCACGGGAACTTATATTATCTTGAAAAGCAATTAAGCGTCATACGAGTTATTGTAAAGTCGTCAGGTATCGTGTTTAATGTTGCTGGTAGTGAGGGAGTTGGTGGTTTTAGTGGGGATGGTGGTAATAGCACGAATGCTTTGATTGGTCAAGCAGGAGAAAATCTCTACGGTGATAGTATCGGAAATCTTTACCTAGGAGACCGATACAATTATCGTATTCGTAAGATCACGAAGGATTGGATTATTTCAACGATAGCTGGTACAGGCTTTTTAGCGATGTCTGGTGATTATGGGGCAGCATCTAGCGCACAAATGTCAGGAGTGAAAGGAATCTGGGTAAATAGTAATTTGAATGCTTTTATTTCAGATTCTGATAATTGTCGTATTCGTAAAGTGTATTTTAGTGATGGTACAATTCGTACTATAGGTGGAGCAGGTGGTTCTACTGGTATACAGTGTGGTTATAATGGTGAAGATCTTCCTTTCACGAGCTCTATGTTAGAGTCACCTAATAGCATATGGGGAAATACGATCGGTGATATATACTTTACTGATATATCACGTGTGAAGAAGGCAAGTACGAATAGTAAGGCTTTTAATGTAACAACTATAGCTGGTGGTGGTAACGACCCATTGGATGATACGTCGGACCCAATCACTGTTTCCTTCGATCATACAGCTGGCTTGTGGGGCGATAGTAATGATAACCTTTATATCTGTGATTCAGGTGGTAATGCAGTCTGGAAATTAGTCTTACCAACAAATCTTTTGTTTAGAGTGGCGGGGACTGGAACTATTGGGGATTTGGGGGATTTAGGGCCTGCACGAAGTGCACAATTATCTAATCCAGTTGCTGTTTGGAAAGATACCTCCGGTCTGATCTATATAGCTGATACGAATAATGATAAAATTCGTCAAGTCTTTCCAAATAATATTATTGTAACCTTTGCTGGTGGTGGTCCTGATAGTTGTGAGAACTGTGCCCTCACTCAAACTTCATTCAACAATCCTTACAGCATAGTTGGTGATCGACGAGGCAATATTTTTGTAGCTGATCGTGATAACCATCGAGTTCGTCAGATATCATGGAGTGATATTGATGGTCAATACTATATTTCTACTTTCCTGGGCAACAGACAGGGTGGTTTAACCATTGGATTAACACCTGCCATATCTGCCCAGATATCTTCACCGGTATCACTGGCCGTTGATCGAAAGAATAACCTCTATATAGCATCTTCAGATTATTCGGTGGTGTATAAGGCTTCGTATCTTAACGCTCCAACATCAATGCCATCTTCCCAACCTTCACGTCGACCGACATGCTCTCCCACTGGTCAACCGACATTTCAACCAACGACCTTCATTGGTTGTTCTTCCTCCTCTTTGAAGAATGGATTGATTGCTTATTACCCTTTCGACGGGAATGTGTTAGATAAGTCGGGAAACAGTAATAACGGTGTAATAGCTGGTGGTGTGACTTTCAGCGCAGATCGATTAGAAGTGAGTCAAGGAGCTGTTGAGTTTGATGGTACATCGGGTTATATTCTTATTGAAAATGGTTTATCATTTGACTTTGTTGAGAATATGAGTGTTGCCTTTTGGATTTCCCCGAAGTACCCGATGGGTTCTGCATACTGCACGATATTAGATAAATCACATGGGAATCAAACCGCCAATCTAGCAGCATGGTCAGTACAGTATTATCCTAATTACGGTGGATATATTTCCGCTTTTGATGATTCGTCAATCTCATTAGCATTTGATTATGTAGTGGGAACTAATAATGTTCAAAGGACAGCAAAGAAGACAATACCGCCTTACACAACCTGGACACATTTAACCTATGTAAAACAAAAGAATCAATTATTAACCTATATTAATGGTATTCAACAAGATTCTGTAACGGTTACTAGTCCAATCATCCTAACCAATGGCAGATTACCATTAATTATTGGTGGTCATAATTATCAACAAATAAGAACTCCTACAACAGTCCACCATTATTATTCAGGGAAATTAGATGAATTATTTATCTATAATCGACCTTTAACCGTTGATGAAGTACAACTTCTTGTTATGTTTGGGACTCCTTCTTCACAACCCAGCACACAACCTAGCTCGATACCCTCAGGTCAACCCAGTGTTTATTTTGGAGGAATAGCAGCATCCCTCAAGCAGTCACTAGTTGCTTACTATCCCTTTGACAATAGTCCGAATGATAAGTCAGGGAATGGTCATAACGGTGTTGTGCGAGGATCGGTGCATGGAGTGCACGATCGTTTTGGGAATGCACAAAGTGCATATTCTTTTAACGGCTTGACAGATTACATTCAAATCCCTGGACAAGATTTTAACTTTATTAATAATATGACCATATCATTATGGGTGTATCCAAATGCTATTCAATCATCATACGCAACCATTATCGATAAATCCTATTATGATGCGACAAATACTGGTTTTACTGGTGGATATACGATCGTTTTAGACGATACAGAAGCTTATTCCTATACATATTGTTTAGTCGACTTTGATTGCACTTTAAATTTCTTTATTATTCCTCCAAACCAATGGAATCATTTGGTATTTATAAAAGCAGATCGTCATGTTAAAGTATTTATTAATGGTATATCACAAGTTGATTACGTCATTCCTGGTTCATTTTCTGTTAATCTGATTAGTAATAATAATCGTCCTTTAATAATCGGAGCAGCGAATGACAGTCCTGATAGTGCAGGTGCTAGCGTTACCTCCTCCAATTTATTCTTTAATGGAAGTATCGATGATGTGTTCTTCTTCAATCGTGCGATCACTACATCAGAGGTGATGGCACTCTATAACTTCCAATCTCCCACATCCCAACCTTCATCATTACCGAGTAGTCAGCCTTCTACCCAACCATCTTCTCATCCAACAACACAACCATCCGCTCAACCAACCAAACAACCCTCTTCCCACCCATCAGATCACCCAACCTCTCAACCTTCTTCCCAACCTTCTACTCAGCCGTCCACCCAACCAACACGACAACCAACCATTGGACCATCTGCTAAGCCTTCGAATCAACCTTCTTCAAATCCTACCACCCAACCAACCTCCCAACCCTCCTCCCAACCATCCACACAACCTACTACGCAACCATCGTCCTGTCCCAGCGATCAACCTTCTTCATTTCCTTCATCTTATCCAACTGTGACACCATCATCACAGCCAACTGGGAAGCCCTCCTCTCTTCCTTCATCTCAACCCTCAACACAACCAACTGTTCTTCCTTCCTCAGATCCATCCTCATTTCCAAGCAATCAACCAACTACACAGCCATCATCTCAGCCAACAACTAATCCATTATCACAACCATCATTGCAACCTACCACCCAACCCTCCATACAACCAACGACTCTCCCTTCAACTGTCCCTTCCACTAATCCCACTATCAGCCCAACTTCACAACCGTCGAGTCAACCATCGTCTATTCCAACGATAAGACCGACCACTCGACCGACCACGCAATTATCTTCGAACCCATCAACCCTACCATCCACTCAACCGACGTCACTGCCAACTAGCTCACCTATACAACCAACATCATACCCAACTACGCAACCATCCCTCCAACCAACCACTCTGCCGTCATCGATGCCATCCACTAATCCCTGTAATACACCATCTTCACTACCTTCCCTCTCTCCTTCACTCCAACCCTCTTCCCACCCATTAAACCCTTCATCTCAACCATCGTCTGACCCATCCACCATCCCTACCACTCGACCTCCTTCATTTCCGACACCTCAACCTACTTCATTTCCAACGTCACAACCATCACAACGAAGAGAAACTGCCAGACCAACACCATCCACCTCCTACAATCCGACCTCCACACCTACCTCACAACCCAGCACCCAACCAACGACACAACCTTCCTCACACCCAACTACTCAACCTTCGTCACAACCATCTTCACAACCCTCCTTACAACCAACGAGACAACCTTTCTCACGCCCTACTACCCAACCATCATCTCAACCATCCTCACAGCCGAGCAGACAACCCTCCTCCCAACCCACAACTCAACCATCTTCTCAGCCAACATCTCAACCACTTGCTCATCCCACCTCCTCACCTACAGCCTTCCCAACCCTACACACTAAACCACCCACAACTTCACAACCCCCTACGATGCCTTCGATTTCGATCATCCTCTCCTCAGACACTCCGTCAACAGTGCTGAGTAGTGGTCGACTGAGACAGGTGAACTTCTTGTTCGGCTCAGCGAAGACTGGTTCGGCCTACCGAAATGTATTAGTCGGTAAGTCGTCACTGCAAGGTTCAAGCTACCTCCTCCTCGGCTCACCTTCCCTACCATCCTCCATCGATGTCACTCGCTATCCTTTCCCATCCTACACAAGTCTGCCAACACAAGATGGAGGGATGACGGTAGATGCGACCAGTAGTCGATGTATCGCCTTCGCAGGAGACTTTAATCGTGATCGCTTATCAGAGTTATGGTTAGGCGAATATATGCAATCTTCTGCATATATAGTGTTTAGTTCACGTCAACGTCAAAGCAGTGGAGGAAGTCGGGGAGGATGGTTAAATGTGACAGATGGATTTCAACTGATTGGTAATAGTCGTGATTCGTCAGGTTTAGGTTGGGCGATCTCTTCAGCAGGTGATTTTAATGCTGATGGTATAGAGGATGTGATAATAAGCGCCATCTACTCTAGCAAGAGCTACATTTTGTTTGGGCGGTCATCGATGAATGCGACGTCATACCAGTTAGAGAACTATCTGAAAGGAGGTGTGAGTAGTGGTATCACGCTATCGGTGTCGTCAGATGCGAGTATCGTGTTATTTGGCGTTGCGGTGGCAGGGTTAGGAGACTTTAATCGAGATGGATATGATGACGTGATAGTGACAGCATTGGGAGCAAGTGGAGCGAATATTCTGTATATAATCTATGGTCAGAAGACATCCACGTCATCAACAACTGTGACAGTGGTGGTGAATGGAGTGAGAGTAGGTGGCGGGTATAATGTGACGGCGATCTATTCACCGACCTATTCCTTCGCGGGTCTTTCAGTGTCAAGTGCAGGTGATATGAATGGTGATGGTATAAAAGACGTCATCATAGGAAGCGTTCCATTCAATCAAGGTTATTCACAGCAGATGTCGTACCTTGTGTATGGTAGAGTGAATGCACACCTCTTCACTCGCATCTCCCTCAACAACATCACCAGCACCGCTACCTCTTCTAAGCTAGGTAGTGTGATAGTAGGTGGAGGGATCGTTGTGATGGGTGTTGGTGATGTTAATAGAGATGGTTACAGTGACGTGATGATTGTGAACTATCAGACATGGCAGTCTGGCAAGTCGGGTTCTTATTTAGTGATTCCTCCGAATACTTTGACGTCAAACCCACCGACCTTACTACCTTCCTCTCAACCCACACAACGTTCCACGTCAGCTCCTCCCACGATAACTCCAACCAACCTACCATCCTCACACCCAACACTAACCACCAGCCAGCCATCCTCTTATGACAGTATATCACCTCATATGTCATCGAAACCTACTATTGAAAGAACTTCTCGACCTAGTCGCAACCCAACAATCAACCCAACCATCCGACCATCGACCGCTGTCACTTCCTCTCCCTCGCCACTGCCTTCGCTGAGTCCAACCTCCACCCTCTCTCCTAGTCGATTGCCAAGCATGGTGCCGACATCCCGCCGTCCGCCTAGTAGGAAACCAAGTCAAAGCTCACAGCCCAGCTCACAGCCTACCTCAGCGCCTTCATTGGGTCAGTCGTCACAGGGTCGGACAGTGAAGGTGAGTGGTGAGAAGGAGGTGGTGAGTGGCAGTAACGGAGATGAGGTGTTTGTGGTGGGATCATCGTTGGGAGTGACGATAGTAGGGAATGGAGGAGCGAAACACTACGTCATCACTCCTTCGACCTCTGATGGAGTGACAATCGTGATCAAAGACTTCGATGACGGGAAGGGTGACGTGTTAGATCTGTCTCAGTGGTCTTATAGTAGCACGTCGTTGTCGTATTCTACTGCACCTCTCACTTTCAGTTTACAACCACAAAACATCAGCATCGTCTTGTCGTCACATGCGAGCTATGACATCAGTGAGAGTAGTATAATATATCCATCATCTGGTTCTGGTGTTTACTCCACTACCTCTTCTGACAGTAGTTCAAGTGGTTTTTGTAGTCTAGTAGGGTTGCTGACCTCTTCGTCTGTGTGGTCAGTGGTGGCCCCTCTATTATGCTTAACAGTCCTTGCTTGCTTTACTTCTAATCGTGAGATGCTGAAAAGGAATCAAAAAAGAGAGAAAGAGAATACTGGTACAGAGGAGAGATGGAGCGAGAGATATCATTTACCTCTCACTGTTCTTACTCCCTTGTCAGTTAAGGCCTTGGAAGATAAGAGAGGTTCTGACGACACAAATAAAGAAGTAAGAGGAGATGGTAGTGATGAAAGTGATGAATATAGTGAAGAGGACAAAATGTACGGTCTGATCCAAGAGGAATTAGTTGAAAATAATGAAACAGAAGATAATAACAATGAGAATAATAAGGATGATTATAATGATGATAGTTCTGATCTTCCTTCGTTTGATTGGAGTTTCAGTGAAGAGGACTATGATACAGATGATGTATTTGATGTCGAGAGAGGAGTAAAAGGAAACAAAGAGGATGATAACCTATTTATTTCAAGTATCTTTCAACCGTCTCCTGAGAGAGATGTAAGGTTAGCTGTCGTGATGCGGGGAAGAGAGCATGAAGAGAATGAAGAGAATAGTAGCAGTAGTTGCAGCAATCATACCAACAACCATAGCTATGATCAAATGGATGAAGATTCTTTCAAAAGTATACAATAATATCTCGATAAAAGAAGGAGAAAAGAGAAGAGATAAAGTTACAAAATGGCAGAGAGAATAGAATAAAGATATATTTTTCCCTTTAAAGTTTGCATATTCATTGAGATTGTTTGATTGATCGAATGCTATTCTATTAATTCTTTCTTTTTTTTTTTAATTCTGAGTTTTAGTTTCCTGATATTTTTCTTTGTATTGTCTTGTATTGAATTGTATTTGTTATGATGGATGGTATTTGTTATGGTTTTCTATAGTAGGGAAATTTGTCAAAATTTTCACCTATTTTGACTTTGGGATGCGTCTATTAATTGTTTGCTTGGTTCATTCTGTTCTTATTTCTGTTGACTATGTCAGAGAAAAGAATCAGCATAAGAAGTAAGGAGTTATGCGGCCAAACAGCGTCTCTTTTTTTGTTTTCTCTTCCTATGTTTTGATTGGTTTTCGTAATTTCTAATATTCAAAAGGAAATAATATAACAAGTATGAATATTATGCGCATGGGAAAACTAAGAAGAACATGTAGTGATAAGAGCTCATTTGCTTCATTTGTTTTTCTTGTTGAGTGGTTTTGTTCTTGTTGGCAGAGTATTTCTACGGCAGAGTATAGCTGACAAGAAGTCATATTATCAAATGCTAAGATCGCATTGTTTCCCCAGTTCTAGTCCACGCTTTACACACTTTACACACACCTATTTTGACTTTGGGATGCGTCTATTAATTGTTTGCTTGGTTCATTCTGTTCTTATTTCTGTTGACTATGTCAGAGAAAAGAATCAGCATAAGAAGTAAGGAGTTATGCGGCCAAACAGCGTCTCTTTTTTTGTTTTCTCTTCCTATGTTTTGATTGGTTTTCGTAATTTCTAATATTCAAAAGGAAATAATATAACAAGTATGAATATTATGCGCATGGGAAAACTAAGAAGAACATGTAGTGATAAGAGCTCATTTGCTTCATTTGTTTTTCTTGTTGAGTGGTTTTGTTCTTGTTGGCAGAGTATTTCTACGGCAGAGTATAGCTGACAAGAAGTCATATTATCAAATGCTAAGATCGCATTGTTTCCCCAGTTCTAGTCCACGCTTTACACACTTTACACAC
>VKHI01000216.1:21502-45694 GCA_015145745.1 Poterioochromonas sp. DS
ACAAGAAGTCATATTATCAAATGCTAAGATCGCATTGTTTCCCCAGTTCTAGTCCACGCTTTACACACTTTACACACTTTGCACACTTCGCACACTTTGCACACTTTGCACACTTCGCACACTTTGCACACCTTGCACACTTCGCACACTTTGCACACCTTGCACACTTCGCACACTTTGCACATTCATTGATTCAAAAGGCTTTAAATAGACAAACTTTAGGGCCAAGAATTGAGAGATTATTCGATCTTATAAATGATTCTGATAAGCTTTCTATGGAGGACTTATCTGATCTTTATAATTTTGGCTGGATATTTTTTACCAACTTATTTGATGGCTGTAATACCATCATTATCTAATGAAGAACAAAGAATACCTTTACAAGGGAAATATTATTATCAAATCGAAATATATCATAAAATCTATTTAATTAATCATGAAAGAAGTCATTTATACCTTTATGAATCAGGAAGTGAGCCTTTTCTCATCACTGAGGGAAGTTCAAGGACTTCACCGTTAACGACTAATTATGACACTGTAAATGCTCTTTTTTCAGAAATTACCGATGTTACGGGTGATTTAAAGGGTAATTTATATATTAGCGAATGTTCAACGAATCGAATCTTCAAGTTGGTTCCTTCTACTCCTGAGACCTCGTCCCTCTCCCACACCAACAGACCACCTCAATACACCATCGAACTGTTAGCCACCAATGGTGTAGATTTAGCGTGTCCTTATGGTTTACATTACCTTGAATATGAAGAAAACGAGAAAGGAAAGCTAGAGGAAGGGTTATACTTCGTTACCCAACAAATTTGTCAGATTCGATTTATTTCGAAGAAGACCGGCATCATTGAGACCTTTTATACGATGAATGGTCCGTGTTCCTATGATATGACATTTCTTTCGATCCATACTTTATCTCAAACAGTATATTACCTTACACAACATCCAAGCACCATACACAAACTACAACTACTAACACTACCACAACAGAGGGAAGGAAGGAAAGACTTGTTCCTTCATGAAAGAGTGTTAGAATCTGATTTCCGACGAAGAATTGATGACGTTAGTGGTAATGACGAGGAAAAAGGAGAAGAAAGAAATCGATTATTCTTTATTCAAAGATATTTATTATCAAAACTGCATTACAGCATATATGATGTTCCCCCTGCGCCACCTTCCATCGCACCAACTCCTATTATGATCGCTTCCAATTATACCTCAGATTTGATTTATTCATCCTCTCACAAAGTTCGACGTCGATTACAAACTGTTTCACTTCTAATTGATTTTGCCTTCGCTCCTTCTGACGTTAGTGGAACTCCTGCTATAACTGTAGCAAATCGTGGCAGTCTCGCCCCCACAGTAGTAGGAACTTTACAAGGAACTCCAGTTGCAACATGTTTAAATCTTGCTTGGAAACCAGGCTATACGTCAGCACTGTCATTAGTCTCGACTTCCAGTCAATACATGAGTCTAAATACCTTGGCCTTCCCTGCTACAGGAATGTCTTTTGCCTTTTGGTATCGTTGTAATGGTTGTGCTTCAAATACTCGAGTATTTGATTTTGGTAATTCAGCTTCAACATTTCAAATGATTTATAGAATTGATACTGATGCAACTGTAACACAATCATCTTCGACCTCAACGATATCCACACCCTCAAGTGTTTGCAATCAAGGTGTATGGTGTTTTATTGTATGGACAATGACGTATGTATCAAGTCAATCATCACAAACTTCATCACATATTATTTATTTGAATGGAAGTCAATATTCTACAGCAAGCGGTTTTTATCCTGCAACAGTCAATCGTGGTCAAAACTATATTGGTGCAACTAACAATGGCGCTGGCCCATATTGTACAATGTTAGTAGGACGATTCCAATTATATGATGCAGTTTTAACACCAACACAAGTAAATAATTTATATCTAAATGGTGCTTTGAATTCTGCAGCACCGACATCACAACCTTCGTCTGATCGACCAGCCATCCTTCAGGTCAACCCTCTCGACAACCATCTCGTCAACCTACTGGACAGCCTTCCAATCAACCAAGTAGTCAACCAACGGATATGCTTGATGGTATTGGTCATAATTATCAGCTTTATGTTACCAACTACGCTGGTTCAGGAATCGTCGGAGCACCTGAAGAGAATATGACCGCAACGACAGCAGAGATTGATACTCGTTGCATTTGGATTGATTCCATTGGGACAATCTATACAGCAGGTTATCCTAAGATATGGACAATGAGTACACATCATCCTTATATTAATACCTTTGCTGGAGATGCTTCTAATAGTTATATGCCTTCTCCTGACGATCCTGTAATACCTTTATCCGTTTTAGCTGTGTTTGAGCCATTAGCTATATGGGGTGATAGTATAGGTAATTTATATTTTATTCAATCTGGAAGAACCTTTAAGATTTTTAATGATTCCGTAGTATTAGTGGCTGGTGGTGGAAGTGCTCCACCTGATACTACTGATCAATACGGTCCAAACCTAGGACTAACCGATCCCTCGCGATTATGGGGGGATTCGTTAGGATCATTGTATGTTACTGATCAAGCATTGCATTATGTCTATCGTATTAATGTTACATCATTAGCGTTAAGAGTTTATGCTGGTACAGGTACTCCAGCGTTGGGTCCTAATGATGTTCCTGCAACAGAAAGTGAATTATCTCGTCCTTATGCGATAACAGGCGATACGAATGGTAATATTTATTTCTCTGAACTTGATAATTATGTTATCAGACGTGTTGCTTATACAGATGGTATTATAACCCTATTTGCAGGAAATTCGAATAATATTCCTACTGGTGCATTGTTACCTGCTACTAGTACAGGATTAAGTGAAGTTGTTAGTTTATGGATGGATAGTCACGGGAACTTATATTATCTTGAAAAGCAATTAAGCGTCATACGAGTTATTGTAAAGTCGTCAGGTATCGTGTTTAATGTTGCTGGTAGTGAGGGAGTTGGTGGTTTTAGTGGGGATGGTGGTAATAGCACGAATGCTTTGATTGGTCAAGCAGGAGAAAATCTCTACGGTGATAGTATCGGAAATCTTTACCTAGGAGACCGATACAATTATCGTATTCGTAAGATCACGAAGGATTGGATTATTTCAACGATAGCTGGTACAGGCTTTTTAGCGATGTCTGGTGATTATGGGGCAGCATCTAGCGCACAAATGTCAGGAGTGAAAGGAATCTGGGTAAATAGTAATTTGAATGCTTTTATTTCAGATTCTGATAATTGTCGTATTCGTAAAGTGTATTTTAGTGATGGTACAATTCGTACTATAGGTGGAGCAGGTGGTTCTACTGGTATACAGTGTGGTTATAATGGTGAAGATCTTCCTTTCACGAGCTCAATGTTAGAGTCACCTAATAGCATATGGGGAAATACGATCGGTGATATATACTTTACCGTTAAATCACGTGTGAAGAAGGCAAGTACGAATAGTAAGGCTTTGAATGTAACAACTATAGCTGGTGGTGGCAATAACCCGGCTGATGATACGTCAAATCCAAAAAGTATCTCCCTATCTCCATCACTAATAGGTATATGGGGTGACAATAATGATAACCTTTATTTTTGTGATTCAGATGGTAATAAGGTTTGGAAATTGGTCTTACCATCAAATAATTTGGTAAGAGTTGCTGGTACTGGAATAATTGGGGATTTGGGCGATTTAGGGCCTGCACGAAATGCACAATTATCAAACCCCTGTTCAGTTTGGAAAGATACCTCCGGTCTGATCTATATCGCTGATACTACGAATAATAAAATACGCCAGGTTTTTCCAAATAATATTATTGTAACCTTTGCTGGTGGTGGTACTGATAATTGTGAGAATTGTGCTCTGACACAGACTGCATTCGATAATCCTTATAGCATAGTTGGTGATCAACGAGGCAATATTTTTGTAGCAGATCGTGATAGCCATCGAGTTCGTCAGATATCATGGAGTGAAATTGATGGTCAGTACTATATTTTTACCATTGTGGGAAACGGCCAGAGTGGTTTAACCCTCGGATTAACACCTGCCACAGATGCACAGATATCTTCACCGGTGTCACTGGCCGTTGATCGAAAGAATAACCTTTATGTAGCATCTTCAGATTATTCAGTGGTGTATAAGGCTTCGTATCTTAACGCACCGACAAGCTCTCCCACTCGACAACCAACAAACTTCATTGGTGGTTCTTCCTCCTCCCTGAAGAGTGGATTGGTTGCCTATTACCCTTTTGATGGGAATGTGTTAGATAAGTCGGGAAACAGTAATAACGGTGTGGTGGCTGGTGGTGTGACCTTCAGCGCAGATCGTTTCGGTGTAAATCAGGGTGCAGTTGAAATGGATGGTACATCGGGTTATATTCTGATAGTAAAAGGTTCATCATTTAACTTTGTTGAGAATATGAGTGTTGCCTTTTGGATTTCCCCGAAGTACCCGATGGGTTCTGCTTACTGCACGATATTAGATAAATCGGTTGGTAATACCACAACTAATATAGCAGGTTGGTCAGTTCAATATTATCCTAATTATGGTGGATATATTTCCTCGTATGATGAAACATCCATCTCATTAGCATTTGACTATATAACAGGAATTAATAATGTTAAAAGAACTACAAAGAAGACAATACCGCCTTACACAACCTGGACACATTTAACCTATGTAAAACAAAAGAATCAATTATTAACCTATATTAATGGTATTCAACAAGATTCTGTAACGGTTACTAGTCCAATCATCCTAACCAATGGCAGATTACCATTAATTATTGGTGGTCATAATTATCAACAAATAAGAACTCCTACAACAGTCCACCATTATTATTCAGGGAAATTAGATGAATTATTTATCTATAATCGACCTTTAACCGTTGATGAAGTACAACTTCTTGTTATGTTTGGGACTCCTTCTTCACAACCCAGCACACAACCTAGCTCGATACCCTCAGGTCAACCCAGTGTTTATTTTGGAGGAATAGCAGCATCCCTCAAGCAGTCACTAGTTGCTTACTATCCCTTTGACAATAGTCCGAATGATAAGTCAGGGAATGGTCATAACGGTGTTGTGCGAGGATCGGTGCATGGAGTGCACGATCGTTTTGGGAATGCACAAAGTGCATATTCTTTTAACGGCTTGACAGATTACATTCAAATCCCTGGACAAGATTTTAACTTTATTAATAATATGACCATATCATTATGGGTGTATCCAAATGCTATTCAATCATCATACGCAACCATTATCGATAAATCCTATTATGATGCGACAAATACTGGTTTTACTGGTGGATATACGATCGTTTTAGACGATACAGAAGCTTATTCCTATACATATTGTTTAGTCGACTTTGATTGCACTTTAAATTTCTTTATTATTCCTCCAAACCAATGGAATCATTTGGTATTTATAAAAGCAGATCGTCATGTTAAAGTATTTATTAATGGTATATCACAAGTTGATTACGTCATTCCTGGTTCATTTTCTGTTAATCTGATTAGTAATAATAATCGTCCTTTAATAATCGGAGCAGCGAATGACAGTCCTGATAGTGCAGGTGCTAGCGTTACCTCCTCCAATTTATTCTTTAATGGAAGTATCGATGATGTGTTCTTCTTCAATCGTGCGATCACTACATCAGAGGTGATGGCACTCTATAACTTCCAATCTCCCACATCCCAACCTTCATCATTACCGAGTAGTCAGCCTTCTACCCAACCATCTTCTCATCCAACAACACAACCATCCGCTCAACCAACCAAACAACCCTCTTCCCACCCATCAGATCACCCAACCTCTCAACCTTCTTCCCAACCTTCTACTCAGCCGTCCACCCAACCAACACGACAACCAACCATTGGACCATCTGCTAAGCCTTCGAATCAACCTTCTTCAAATCCGACCACCCAACCAACCTCCCAACCCTCCTGTCAACCATCCAGACAACCTACTACTCAACCATCTTCCAGTCCCAGCAATCAACCTTCTTCATCTCCTTCTTCTCACCCGACCATGAAACCATCATCACAACCAACTAGGAAGCCATCCTCCCTCCCTTCATCTCAACCCTCAACACAACCAACTGTTCTTCCTTCCTCCGATCCATCCTCGTTTCCAAGTAATCAACCATCTTCTCGACCATCTTCTTGCCCTACGATAAATCCATCATCACAGCCATCATCACAACCTACCACCCAACCAACCGGGAAACCTTCCACACAACCAACTACCTTCCCATCAACTATCCCTTCCACGAATCCAAGCCTCAGTCCCAACTCACAACCGTCGAGTCAACCATCATCTATCCCAACAATAATACCCTCTGCTCGACCGAGCTCTCAACCATCTTTTTTTCCCTCCGCCTTGCCATCCTCTCAACCAACATCACAGCCAACTTCCTCACCTACAAACGTTCCATCATCATACCCTACTAATCAACCGTCCCTCCAACCAACCACTTTACCATCGTCAATACCATCCATTAAGCCCTCTAATAATCCATCTTCAGTGCCTTCCTTCTCTCCTACCACCCAGCCCTCTTCACAACCATCAACGCATCCTTCTTCTCAGCCATCTTCTGATCCATCCACCATCCCTTCCATACAACCATCTTCACCCCCTACCACTCAACCTACTTCATTTCCAACGTCACAACCATCAAAACTAAGAGAAACTGCCAGACCAACACCAACCCCATCCCACAACCCAACCACAACACCGACCTCTCAACCCAGCACCCAACCTACAAAACAACCTTCCTCACACCCAACCACTCAACCCTCGTCACACCCATCTTCACAACCTTCCTCCCAACCAACGAGACAACCTCTCTCACGACCTACGACCCAACCGTCATCTCAACCATCCTCACAGCCTTCCACACAACCTTCATCTCAACCCACAACTCAACCATCTTCTCAGCCAACATCTCAACCACTTGCTCATCCCACCTCCTCACCTACAGCCTTCCCAACCCTACACACTAAACCACCCACAACTTCACAACCCCCTACGATGCCTTCGATTTCGATCATCCTCTCCTCAGACACTCCGTCAACAGTGCTGAGTAGTGGTCGACTGAGACAGGTGAACTTCTTGTTCGGCTCAGCGAAGAGTGGTTCGGCCTACCGAAATGTATTAGTCGGTAAGTCGTCACTGCAAGGTTCAAGCTACCTCCTCCTCGGCTCACCTTCCCTACCATCCTCCATCGATGTCACTCGCTATCCTTTCCCATCCTACACAAGTCTGCCAACACAAGATGGAGGGATGACGGTAGATGCGACCAGTAGTCGATGTATCGCCTTCGCAGGAGACTTTAATCGTGATCGCTTATCAGAGTTATGGTTAGGCGAATATATGCAATCTTCTGCATATATAGTGTTTAGTTCACGTCAGCGTCAAAGCAGTGGAGGAAGTCGGGGAGGATGGTTAAATGTGACAGATGGATTTCAACTGATTGGTAATAGTCGTGATTCGTCAGGTTTAGGTTGGGCGATCTCTTCAGCAGGTGATTTTAATGCTGATGGTATAGAGGATGTGATAATAAGCGCCATCTACTCTAGCAAGAGCTACATTTTGTTTGGGCGGTCATCGATGAATGCGACGTCATACCAGTTAGAGAACTATCTGAAAGGAGGTGTGAGTAGTGGTATCACGCTATCGGTGTCGTCAGATGCGAGTATTGTGTTATTTGGCGTGGCAGTGGCAGGGTTAGGAGACTTTAATCGAGATGGATATGATGACGTGATAGTGACAGCATTGGGAGCAAGTGGAGCGAATATTCTGTATATAATCTATGGTCAGAAGACATCCACGTCATCAACAACTGTGACAGTGGTGGTGAATGGAGTGAGAGTAGGTGGCGGGTATAATGTGACGGCGATCTATTCACCGACCTATTCCTTCGCGGGTCTTTCAGTGTCAAGTGCAGGTGATATGAATGGTGATGGTATAAAAGACGTCATCATAGGAAGCGTTCCATTCAATCAAGGTTATTCACAGCAGATGTCGTACCTTGTGTATGGTAGAGTGAATGCACACCTCTTCACTCGCATCTCCCTCAACAACATCACCAGCACCGCTACCTCTTCTAAGCTAGGTAGTGTGATAGTAGGTGGAGGGATCGTTGTGATGGGTGTTGGTGATGTTAATAGAGATGGTTACAGTGACGTGATGATTGTGAACTATCAGACATGGCAGTTCGGCAAGTCGGGTTCTTATTTAGTGATTCCTCCGAATACTCTGACGTCAAACCCACCGACACTGCTACCCACCTCTCAACCCACACAAGGTGCCACATCAACAACTCCCACAATCAAGCCCTCTACCACTTATCCAAGCAACCTCCCATCCTCACACCCAACACTAACCACCAGCCAACCATCATCTTATGACAGTATATCACCGCAGATGTCATCGAAACCTACAATTGAAAGATCTCCTCGACCTAGTCGCAACCCAACGATCAACCCAACCATCCGACCATCGACTGTTGTCACTTCCTCTCCCTCGCCACTGCCTTCGCTGAGTCCAACCTCCACCCTCTCTCCTACTCGATCACCAAGCATGGTGCCGACATCCCGCCGTCCGCCTAGTAGGAAACCAAGTCAAAGTGCACTGCCTAGCTCACAGCCTACATCAGCGCCTTCATTGGGTCAGTCGTCACAGGGTCGGACAGTGAAGGTGAGTGGTGAGAAGGAGGTGGTGAGTGGCAGTAACGGAGATGAGGTGTTTGTGGTGGGATCATCGTTGGGAGTGACGATAGTAGGGAATGGAGGAGCGAAACACTACGTCATCACTCCTTCGACCTCTGATGGAGTGACAATCGTGATCAAAGACTTCGATGACGGGAAGGGTGACGTGTTAGATCTGTCTCAGTGGTCTTATAGTAGCACGTCGTTGTCGTATTCTACTGCACCTCTCACTTTCAGTTTACAACCACAAAACATCAGCATCGTCTTGTCGTCACATGCGAGCTATGACATCAGTGAGAGTAGTATTATACATATATCATCAGGTTCTTCTTCCTCTACCTCATCGTCTGATAGTAGTTCAGGTGGGTTGAGTAGTCTGGGAGGATTATTGAGGTCGTCGTCTGTGTGGTCAGTGGTTGGGCCTCTCTTAGCTTTCTCGATTCTTGCTTTCGTCATGTCTAATCGTGAGAGGTTGAGTCGGAAGGAACAGTTGGAAGAGAAGGAGAAGAAGAAGATTAGGAGAGATACAAGTAATGTTCGACATACATCACTTACTACCCTGCCAAAGCAGACATTACTACCGATAGATGAGCTGAGGAGAATCAATAAAGAAGGAGGTGATAGTAGTAATGAAGATAATGAAGACAGTGAGGAGAACAACATAAACGAGTTAATTCGATTAGAGAAGTCTAACAAGGAAGAAACAGAGGAATTACTCTCTTTGTTTCCTTCCTCTGATGAACAACAAAGAGGAGGAGATATTCTAAAGATCTCCTCTAATGACGATTATAATAATACTAATGACGACGACGATGATGATGATAGTTCTGATCTTCCTTCGTTTGATTGGAGTTTTAGTGAAGAAGACTATGATATCAATGATAAGTATGATGTGTTGGATGTAGAAGGAGGAAAGAAAGATGATAATGATGATATCATATTCATTTCAAATCTCTTTCGATCATATCATGATGAGAAAGATTCAAGAATCCTTGTAGTAATAGAGGAAGATGAAGAAAAAGGAAGTGGTGATGGAGGAGATATAGGAGAAGATGAGCAGAGTAGTCATAGTAGAAGTGATTTATTTTAACAATCATAAACAACCAGAAAACAGAGAAGAAAAACACAAAAAAAAGACAGAAAAAGTTTAATGTTCTTTGTCATTATATTGTTATTCTGATATTATTTTATTTGCTTTGAGTCAGATAACGTTCTTCATATAAAGTGAGAAATACAGAGAAAGAGAGAAAGAAAGAGATATAGGGAAGGAGAGAGAAGAATAATACTTTAGTATTAGGAATGAGAAATATGAAGTACAAGAAGAACATTGTCAAGAGAATAGAATAATAATATGTATTTTTTTCCCGCCTCTATTAATGTATTATTGTCTGATGAATATTTCTATGAATTCTTGAGTTGTTTTTTCTTTCTTTTGATTTTATTGGATTTATTTTGATGTTATTGTTTTGTAATAGATATATATGGTAGGGCGTTGTCGTCACCTTCACCTCTTATATCCTTGCGTTACTTTGGTTAGTTGGTTGGTTCACCTTGTTGTTCCTTTATTGATCAATATCAGAGATATTATGGGAAGTAGGGAAGGTTATAGTAGATCCATGTCTCTGAGAAATATTTAGTTTCCAATACGATAGGATTATCCCTGAGCTTTCAACTCTTTCAAGTCTATTTATAGCCTTCATTGTCTATCGTCTACAAATAAAACAGAATAAGCACATATCACTATATCGCTTGAAAAGGAAAGCTCAATTAAAAGAGTCGACTCATTTTCCTTATTATACACTACCTAGATGAAAGGTCGTGTCATGTAAATTAAGGAAAATCTTGTTAAGTACTGTATGATCATTCATTTCACATAATATCCTATTGATTCCTATTGAGAAATAGTCAATGGAAGGTTGAAATATTGAATTAAGTTATGATGAATGAGAAGATTGATTCTCAAACACTAACAAACAAACAAACAAATAAATAAACATAAATCCATATAAAGAAAACAAAGAATTAATAGAATCTTAAAAGAACATCTTATTCTCAATAGGAGAAGACATAATAGGTGAAGATGTCAATAAATTCAATCCTAAAATGTCAATCAATGATGACAATACATCAGAAAAACAATAAATAAAACAAACAAACAAGAATGCAACAAACAAAAAACAAAGAGTTAGAAGAACAAGAAAGAAAAAAAGAAAAGTTAAAAACAAATCAAAGAATTAATAGAAAATCAATAGACTGAACAAAAACAAAAGAAAAAAAACATTGCATTCATTTTTATTTCATTCTCTTCGATCTTTGTAATGTATTTTCACTTCATATATATACAGTATATATAGTCTATCTCTCATTGATATGATGATAGTAATAATAATAATTCTCTTCTTCTTCTTCTTCTTCTTCTTCTTCTTCTTCTTCTTCTTCTTCTCTATTCTATTATTATATGCTTCTCCTTGATGCTTTGATATCATTTTCATTACTATTATTATTGTTATAATTGTTATTGCTATGATTGTTTTTCTTTCTCTGCTTTTCTTTCTTTCTTGATATCTTTTCAGCTGAAAAGAACCTTCTTCTCGTTCATTATTGATATGATCGCTCTGTTGTTGTTTATGATTTGTTATAATAAATCAGGATTATTCTTGTTACTCTATTCATTCTCTTCTACACCTCCTATTTATTATTACTATTATCGTTGCTATTATTCTTATTGTTAAGGTTTTTTATATGGTTATGATTCTTATAATAAATCACTTCTACTATGACTACTACTCATATTCTGCTCATCTTCTCCTATATCTCCTCCATCACCACTTCCTTTTTCTTCATCTTCCTCTATTACTACAATGATTCTTGGATCTTTCTCATCGTGATCTGGTTGAAAGAGATGTGAGATGAATATGATATCATCATTATCATCTTTCTTTCCTCCTTCTACATCCAACACATCATACTTATCATTGATATCATAGTCTTCTTCACTAAAACTCCAATCAAACGAAGGAAGATCAGAACTATCATCATCATCGTCGTCGTCATTAGTATTATTATAATCGTCATTAGAGGAGATCTTTAGAATATCTCCTCCTCTTTGTTGTTCATCAAAGGAAGGAAACAAAGAGAGTAATTCCTCTGTTTCTTCCTTGTTATTACTTCCATTCTCTGCTGGAATCAGAGCCTTCCTCTTGTCTTCTTCACTGTCCTCGTCACTCTCATCTCTATCAGCTCCTACTTCAGTGTCATAAGAGCTTCTCTTAAGTTCGTTTCTCTCTTCTCTTAGCGGTAGGAATGTCTGTGCTGACGTGGAGGTAGGTGGGGGAGGATGACTTCTCTCCTCCCTCCTCCTCCTCCTCTTCTCCTCCTCCTTTTCCTTCTCTTGCAACTGTTCCTTCCGACTCAACCTGTCACGATTAGACATGACGAAAGCAAGAATCGAGAAAGCTAAGAGAGGCCCAACCACTGACCACACAGACGACGACCTCAATAATCCTCCCAGACTACTCAACCCACCTGAACTACTATCAGACGATGACGTAGAGGAAGAAGAACCAGATGATATATGTATAATACTACTCTCACTGATGTCATAGCTCGCATGTGACGACAGCACGATGCTGATGTTTTGTGGTTGTAAGGTGAAGGTGAGAGGTGCAGTAGAATAGGACAACGACGTGCTACTATAAGACCACTGAGACAGATCTAACACGTCACCCTTCCCGTCATCGAAGTCTTTGATCACGATTGTCACTCCATCAGAGGTCGAAGGAGTGATGACGTAGTGTTTCGCTCCTCCATTCCCTACTATCGTCACTCCCGATGATGATCTCCGTTACTGCCCCTCACCACCTCCTTCTCACCACTCACCTTCACTGTCCGACCTTGTGACGACTGACTCAACGAAGGCGCTGACGTAGGCTGTGAGCTGGGCTGTGCGCTTTGACTTGGCTTCCTACTAGGCGGACGGCGGGCCGTCGGCACCATGCTTGGCGATCGACTAGGAGAGAGGGTGGAGGTTGGACTCAGCGAAGGCAGTGGCGAGGGAGAGGAAGTGACAACGGTCGATGGTCGGATGGTTGGGTTGATTGTTGGGTTGCGACTAGGTCGAAGAGTTCTTTCAATAGTAGGTTTCGATGACATCTGAGGTGATATACTGTCATAAGAGGTGGTGGTTAGTGTTGGGTGTGAGGATGGTAGGTTTGTGGGATAAGTGGTAGAGGGCTTGATTGTGGGAGTTGTTGACGTGGCACCCCGTGTGGGTTGAGAGGAAGGGAGTAGGGTCGGTGGGTTTGACGTCAAAGTATTCGGAGGAATCACTAAATACGAACCCGACTTGCCGAACTGCCATGTCTGATAGTTCACGATCATCACGTCACTGTAACCATCTCTATTAACATCACCAACATCCATCACAACGATCCCTCCACCTACTATCACACTACCTAGCTTAGAAGAGGTAGCGGTGCTGGTGATGTTGTTGAGGGAGATGCGAGTGAAGAGGTGTGCATTCACTCTACCATACACAAGGTACGACATCTGCTGTGAATAACCTTGATTGAATGGAACGCTTCCTATGATGACGTCTTTTATACCATCACCATTCATATCACCTGCACTTGACACTGAAAGACCCGCGAAGGAATAGGTCGGTGAATAGATCGCCGTCACATTATACCCGCCACCTACTCTCACTCCATTCACCACCACTGTCACAGTTGTTGATGACGTGGATGTCTTCTGACCATAGATTATATACAGAATATTCGCTCCACTTGCTCCCAATGCTGTCACTATCACGTCATCATATCCATCTCGATTAAAGTCTCCTAACCCTGCCACCGCAACGCCAAATAACACGATACTCGCATCTGACGACACCGATAGCGTGATACCACTACTCACACCTCCTTTCAGATAGTTCTCTAACTGGTATGACGTCGCATTCATCGATGACCGCCCAAACAAAATGTAGCTCTTGCTAGAGTAGATGGCGCTTATTATCACATCCTCTATACCATCAGCATTAAAATCACCTGCTGAAGAGATCGCCCAACCTAAACCTGACGAATCACGACTATTACCAATCAGTTGAAATCCATCTGTCACATTTAACCATCCTCCCCGACTTCCTCCACTGCTTTGACGCTGACGTGAACTAAACACTATATATGCAGAAGATTGCATATATTCGCCTAACCATAACTCTGATAAGCGATCACGATTAAAGTCTCCTGCGAAGGCTATCGATCGACTACTCGTCGCATCTACTGTCATTCCTCCATCTTGTGTTGGCAGACTTGTGTAGGATGGGAAAGGATAGCGAGTGACATCGATGGAGGATGGCAGGGAAGGTGAGCCGAGGAGGAGGTAGCTTGATCCTTGCAGTGACGACTTACCGACAAACACATTTCGGTAGGCCGAACCACTCTTTGCTGAGCCGAACAAGAAGTTCACCTGTCTCAGTCGACCACTACTCAACACTGTTGACGGAGTGTCTGAGGAGAGGATGATCGAGATCGAAGGCATCGTCGGCGGTTGTGAAGCTGTGGGTGGTTTAGTGTGTAGGGTTGGGAAGGCTGTGGGAGAGGAGGTGGGATGAGCGAGTGGTTGAGATGTTGGCTGAGAAGATGGTTGAGTTGTGGGTTGAGATGAAGGTTGTGTGGAAGGCTGTGAGGATGGTTGAGATGACGGTTGGGTCGTAGGTCGTGAGAGAGGTTGTCTCGTTGGTTGGGAGGAAGGTTGTGAAGATGGGTGTGACGAGGGTTGAGTGGTTGGGTGTGAGGAAGGTTGTTTTGTAGGTTGGGTGCTGGGTTGAGAGGTCGGTGTTGTGGTTGGGTTGTGGGATGGGGTTGGTGTTGGTCTGGCAGTTTCTCTTAGTTTTGATGGTTGTGACGTTGGAAATGAAGTAGGTTGAGTGGTAGGGGGTGAAGATGGTTGTATGGAAGGGATGGTGGATGGATCAGAAGATGGCTGAGAAGAAGGATGCGTTGATGGGTGTGAAGAGGGTTGCGAGGTAGGAGATGATGAAGGTAATGAAGATGGATTATTAGAGGGCTTAGTTGATGGTATTGATGATGGTAAAGTGGTTGGCTGTACTGATGGTTGATTAGTCGGGTATGATGATGGAACGTTTGTGGGTGAGGAAGTTGGCTGAGATGTTGGTTGAGATGATGGTAAGGTGGATGGATAAGAAGATGGCTGACTGGACGGTAGAGCGGACGGTATTGTCGTTGGGATAATTGAAGGCTGATTAGACGGTTGTGAGGTTGGACTGGTGGTTGGATTCGCAGAAGGGACAGTTGATGGAAAGGTAGTTGGTTGTGTGGAGGGGTTTGATGTTGGTTGGATGGTAGGTTTCGAAGATGGTTGCAACGATGGATTTGTAGTAGGGCAAGATGATGGTTGAGAAGATGGCTGTGTGCTTGGACGTGATGATGGATCTGAGGAAGGAAGAACAGTTGGTTGTGTTGAGGGTTGAGATGAAGGAAGAGAGGAGGGCCTCCCAGTTGGCTGTGATGATGGTTTCATGGTTGGATGAGAGGAAGGATATGAGGAAGGTTGATTGCTGGGACAGGATGATGGTTGCGTAGTAGGTTGTGTGGATGGTTGAGAGGAGGGTTTGGAGGTTGGTTGGGTAGTAGGAGTTGAAGAAGGTTGATTCGAGGGCTTAGCAGATGGTTGAGTAGTTGGTTGTTGAGTTGGTTGGGTAGACGGCCGAATTGAAGGTTGGGAAGAAGGTTGAGAGGTTGGGTGATCTGATGGGTGGGAAGAGGGTTGTTTGGTTGGTTGAGCGGATGGTTGTGTTGTTGGATGAGAAGATGGTTGGGTAGAAGGCTGACTACTCGGTAATGATGAAGGTTGGGATGTGGGAGATTGGAAGTTATAGAGTGCCATCACCTCTGATGTAGTGATCGCACGATTGAAGAAGAACACATCATCGATACTTCCATTAAAGAATAAATTGGAGGAGGTAACGCTAGCACCTGCACTATCAGGACTGTCATTCGCTGCTCCGATTATTAAAGGACGATTATTATTACTAATCAGATTAACAGAAAATGAACCAGGAATGACGTAATCAACTTGTGATATACCATTAATAAATACTTTAACATGACGATCTGCTTTTATAAATACCAAATGATTCCATTGGTTTGGAGGAATAATAAAGAAATTTAAAGTGCAATCAAAGTCGACTAAACAATATGTATAGGAATAAGCTTCTGTATCGTCTAAAACGATCGTATATCCACCAGTAAAACCAGTATTTGTCGCATCATAATAGGATTTATCGATAATGGTTGCGTATGATGATTGAATAGCATTTGGATACACCCATAATGATATGGTCATATTATTAATAAAGTTAAAATCTTGTCCAGGGATTTGAATGTAATCTGTCAAGCCGTTAAAAGAATATGCACTTTGTGCATTCCCAAAACGATCGTGCACTCCATGCACCGATCCTCGCACAACACCGTTATGACCATTCCCTGACTTATCATTCGGACTATTGTCAAAGGGATAGTAAGCAACTAGTGACTGCTTGAGGGATGCTGCTATTCCTCCAAAATAAACACTGGGTTGACCTGAGGGTATCGAGCTAGGTTGTGTGCTGGGTTGTGAAGAAGGAGTTCCAAACATAACAAGAAGTTGGATTTCTTCAACAGTTAAAGGTCGATTATAGATAAATAGTTCATCTAATTTCCCTGAATAATAATGGTCGACTGTTGTAGGAGTTCTTATTTGTTGATAATTATGACCACCAATAATTAATGGTAAATCACCATTCGTTAGGATTATTGGACTAGTAACCGTTACAGAATCTTGTTGAATACCATTAATATAGGTTAATAATTGATTCTTTTGTTTTACATAGGTTAAATGTGTCCAGGTTGTGTAAGGCGGTATTGTCTTCTTTGTAGTTCTTTTAACATTATTAATTCCTGTTATATAGTCAAATGCTAATGAGATGGATGTTTCATCATACGAGGAAATATATCCACCATAATTAGGATAATATTGAACTGACCAACCTGCTATATTAGTTGTGGTATTACCAACCGATTTATCTAATATCGTGCAGTAAGCAGAACCCATCGGGTACTTCGGGGAAATCCAAAAGGCAACACTCATATTCTCAACAAAGTTAAATGATGAACCTTTTACTATCAGAATATAACCCGATGTACCATCCATTTCAACTGCACCCTGATTTACACCGAAACGATCTGCGCTGAAGGTCACACCACCAGCCACCACACCGTTATTACTGTTTCCCGACTTATCTAACACATTCCCATCAAAAGGGTAATAGGCAACCAATCCACTCTTCAGGGAGGAGGAAGAACCACCAATGAAGTTAGTTGGCTGAGTAGTTGGTTTTCCAGTGGGAAAGCTTGTAGGTTGACGTGAAGGCTGAGAAGAAGGCGTTGATGTTGGTGCGTTAAGATACGAGGTCTTATACACCACTGCATAATCCGATGACGCTATATAGAGGTTATTCTTTCGATCAACGGCCAGTGATACCGGTGAAGATATCTGCACAGATGTAACAGGTGTTAATCCGAGGGTTAAACCACTCTGGCCGTTACCCACGATGGTAAAAATATAGTACTGACCATCAACAGAACTCCATGATATCTGACGGATGCGATGACTATCACGATCTGCTACAAAAATATTGCCTCGTCGATCACCAACTATGCTATAAGGATTATCGAATGTAGTCTGTGTCAGAGCACAATTCTCACAATTATCAGTACCACCACCAGCAAAGGTTACAATAATATTATTTGGAAAAACCTGGCGTATTTTATTATTCGTAGTATCAGCGATATAGATCAGACCGGAGGTATCTTTCCAAACTGAACAGGGGTTTGATAATTGTGCATTTCGTGCAGGCCCTAAATCGCCCAAATCCCCAATTATTCCAGTTCCAGCAACTCTAACCAAATTATTTGATGGTAAGACGAATTTCCAAACTTTATTACCACCTGAATCACAAATATAAAGGTTATCAATACTGTCACCCCATATACCTGCTGTATGATAGAAAAAAACAGTGGTTGGATTTGACGTATCATCCAAGGGATCATTGTTACCACCCCCTGCTACAGTTGTTACATTAAAGGCCTTACTATTCGTACTTGCCTTCTTCACACGTGATACATCTGTAAAGTATATATCACCGATTGTATTTCCCCATATGCTATTAGGTGACTCTAACATAGAGCTCGTGAAAGGAAGATCTTCACCATTATAACCACATTGAATACCAGTAGAACCACCTGCTCCACCTATAGTACGAATTGTACCATCACTAAAATACACTTTACGAATACGACAATTATCAGAATCTGAAATAAAAGCATTCAAATTACTATTTACCCAGATTCCTTTCACTCCTGACATTTGTGCGCTAGATGCTGCCCCATAATCACCAGACATCGCTAAAAAGCCTGTACCAGCTATCGTTGAAATAATCCAATCCTTCGTGATCTTACGAATACGATAATTGTATCGGTCTCCTAGGTAAAGATTTCCGATACTATCACCGTAGAGATTTTCTCCTGCTTGACCAATCAAAGCATTCGTGCTATTACCACCATCCCCACTAAAACCACCAACTCCCTCACTACCAGCAACATTAAACACGATACCTGACGACTTTACAATAACTCGTATGACGCTTAATTGCTTTTCAAGATAATATAAGTTCCCGTGACTATCCATCCATAAACTAACAACTTCACTTAATCCTGTACTAGTAGCAGGTAACAATGCACCAGTAGGAATATTATTCGAATTTCCTGCAAATAGGGTTATAATACCATCTGTATAAGCAACACGTCTGATAACATAATTATCAAGTTCAGAGAAATAAATATTTCCATTCGTATCGCCTGTTATCGCATAAGGACGAGATAATTCACTTTCTGTTGCAGGAACATCATTAGGACCAAACGCTGGAGTACCTGTACCAGCATAAACTCTTAACGTTAATGATGTAACATTAATACGATAAACAGAATGAGTGGCTTGATCAGTAACATACAATGATCCTATCGAATCCCCCCATAATCGCGAGGGATCTGGTAAAAGTACGTTTGGACCATATTGATCGGTAGTACTACTAGGTGAACCACCACCACCAGCGACTAATACCGCGGAATTATTAACAATCTTAAAGATTGTTTGATATTGAATACAGTATAGGTTACCAATACTATCACCCCATATAGCTAATGGTTCAAACACAGCTAAAATGGATGAAGATATTACAGGACGTTCAGGAGAGGGTATATCATTATTAGAAGCATCTCCAGCAAAAGTATTAATATAAGGATGATGGATACTCATTGTCCATATCTTAGGATAACCTGCTATATAAATTGTCCCAATGGAATCAATCCATATACAACGAGCATTGATCTCTGCTGTCGTTGCCGCCATATTCTCTTGAGGAGCTCCGACGATTCCCGTTCCGGCGTAATTGCTCACATAAAGCTGATAATTATGACCAGCACTATCAAGCATACTCGATGGTTGAGATGTTGGTTGACTTGTCGGATAATGCAATACATTGGCAGTATAAAGAGCACTGATCTCATCATAAGAGAGAGGGTATGTGTATACGGTTGTACGACCGATTTGCATCGTACAATAGACATCGGCAGGGTTATTGCTCTTCCCAATATAATTCTTTGTTCTATTGGTTGGACTAGGGTAATACCCAAAATCATCTTTAGCAAGTACCCCATTGATGTAAATATGTTGAGGACCTAATGCACCGGGCGGTGCATATTCTAAAGTCCATACAACATGACACCAACTATTAGCATTACAAGGCGACGAGCTTATATCAAGGGAACTCGAGAGTAGATTGTTCGCTGTATAATTGTCAGTGACTATAAATGAGGATGTTGGTGTGATGGCAATATTGTGTAAACTGGGTCCTGACCCCAAATCTAAAACCCTGGAATTAGCAGGACACGAACTCGATCTAAACCATACAGCTATCGTCATTCCAGATTCTTGAGGTGGAATAAATGGAGATAAAATTCGAATATATTGACTTGATGCCGCTTGAAGAGAAAATGCTTTTGTTCCGGCAGTATATACCGAAGTAACTAGCGGTGCACTATTCATTCCCATCGCATCAGATAACATCGTTGCACGATTAAGAATCATTCCGTTCACATTATTCCAATCACCTTGAGCAAAAGTATAATCAATTAATGTCTTTTTCGTTAATGTAGGCGATGAACTTGGTTGACTGGTTGGATATTCTGGTGCACCATTATTAAATAAAGCATTAATCTGTGCCGCTGTTAAAACATTTTTATACATTTGAACATTTGCTAAATAAACATTCGCATTACCATTCCCTAATGAATTCACACTACCTAGTGCGTTTGCAGTTCTTATCACTGTAGGATCAGGGTAATAAAAGGTATTATTGGTGTAAATTAATGTATTATTCATATATATTTTTGTTGTACTTGTACGACTTCCAGGTGATGCATAAGACATTGTCCAAACAAACATACACCAGATACCTGTACGACATGCAGTATTTACTACTGGTGACTTCGTAACATAGGTTGCCGGTGTATAATACACATAAGCATTCATACTAATTAAAAATAAGATATTTCTATTAGATGCACCAGCTCCTAACTGAATAATCGATTTACCTAAATCAATTGCACCTGTAATCTTACTCCAGAAGACAAAGGATATACCAGTTGTTGGTATTTTAATCGATGGTAATTGTAAATAACTTGATGTTGCATAAGGGAAGTAAAAAGCAGAATGTATGTCATTTCGCAAATTTACGTTGTTAATGCAAGCCGCATTGTTTTTCAATTGTGCATCATAGGTGTTGTTGGCATAATTAAAGACATAACCATTACTATTCACATCATTTGAACCACAACGATAATCGAAGATTAAATGAAGTTTTGGATTATTTGATGGTTGACTGCTTGGTTGACTCGAAGGCTGTCCAGTAGGTTGACGAGTTGGTTGTCGAGAGGGTTGACCTGTAGGCTGCGTGGTTGGTTGTAGAGTCGGTTGGCCGGTCGGATGATTAGAAGGCTGTCCAGTAGGTTGAAATGTCGGTGTTGCAGTATTCAAAGCACCAGATAGATATAAATTATTCACTTGTGTTGGTGTTAAAACAGCATCATATAACTGGAATCTTCCTACTAACATTGTACAATAAGGACCAGCACCATTTGTAGTTGCCCCAATATAGTTTAGACCACGATTTACGTATGCAGGATAATAACCACTTGCTGTAGAATATTGACTTCCATTCAAATATATAATATGTGATGATGCTTGTGAAGTTGCTGATGATACATACGTCATTGTCCATACAATAAAACACCATGCACCCTGATTACACGCACTTGATGGTGTGGATATCGTTGATGTTAAAGAAGATTGTGTTACACTTGCATCAGTATCAATTTTATAAATCACTTGATAATTAGGACCTGAATTCCCAAAATCAAACACTCTAGTATCTGTTGCACAACCATTACTACGATACCAAAAGGCAAAGGAGATACCAGTATTAGGGAGATAAAAGCTAGAAACACTCATATATTGAGAGGAGCCAGAGATTAATGACAGTGCTGAGGTATATCCTGATTTCCATGCAAGGTTTGTGCATGTTGCAAGTGGACTACCTTTTAAAGTTCCTGTTGCTGAAGGGGAGAGACTGCCACGATTCGCGACAGAGGGTACAGTAGGAGTACCAGCGACATCCGATGGAGAGAAGGCAAAGTCAATCAGCAGTGATGCAGTTTGTAATCGTCGTCGAGGTTTATGAGAGGAAGAATAAGAATAAGTCAAAGATGATGTATGGTTGGAAGAGGTCATGGCAGGAGTTACTATAGGGGGTCCGATAGAAGGTGGTGAAGGAGGAGTATCGTGTAATTTATAATGTATCTTGGATAATAAGTATCTTTGAATAAGCAGTAATCTTGCTCTTTCTTCTCCTTTTTCCTTTTCATTATGACCAATATCATCAATTCTTTCTTGGAAGTCAGATTCTAACACTCTTTCATGAAGGAACAAGTCCTTCCTTCCTTCTCTCTGTTGTGGTAGTGTTAGTAGTTGTAGTTTGTGGATGGTGCTTGGATATTGTGTAAGGTAATATATCGTTTGAGACGAAACATCTATTGAGAGAAAAGTCATCTCAGAGGAGCACGGACCATTTGCAGTATAGAATATCTCAATTATTCCAGTTTTCTTCGAGATAAATCGAATCTGACAGGTTTGTTGGTTGATGAAGTATAATCCCTCCTCTAGCTTTCCTTTCTCGTTTTCTTCATATTCGAGATAATGTAGACCATATGGGCATGCTAAATCTACACCATTGGTGGCGAAGAGTTCGATGGTGTATTGAGGTGGTATGGTGTGAAGAGTCTCAGGAATAGAAGGAACCAACTTGAAGATTCTATTCGTCGAACACTCGCTCATATACAAATTACCTTCAGAATCACCAGTAACATCTGTAATTTCTGAGAAATAAGGATTTGTTGGATCAATACTCCTTGAACTTCCATCAGTGATGAGTATAGGGTCGCTTCCTGGTTCATAAAGGTATAAATGACTTCTTTCATGATTAATTAAATAGATTTTATGATATATTTCGATTTGATGAAAATATTTCCCTTTTAAAGGAATGATTCGTTTGCCATTAGATGATGATGGTATTACAGCCATCAAATAAGGTAAAATATGACCAGCCAAAATTATAAATATCAGATAAGCCCTCCATAGAGAGCTTATCTGAATCATTTATAATATGAAATAATCTCGTCAACTGGCGCCTAAAAGGTTATCTTCATAAATCGTTTCGTTTGTTCGAAAGAATGTGCAAAATGTGCAAAATGTGGAAAGTATGTGTCTAAAATGGGGAAAGAACTCGTGCACAATGATGAATTTAACTTATTGAAAGATCTTAAAATTTTCGGTTTTTCTAAAAAAAAAGCAGAAGTACATTGTTGGGAAGGGAGCTATCGTGATTTGGCAGATCACTTTTGCCTTTTCACATGTTTGTTTAGAATTCCACCCATTCCTTAAGTCACTATATGTATAGTCTTACAAATTACAAAACACATAATTTTCCTTAATTTACGCAACATGTGTAGTGTAGAATTGAGCAAAGAACCAACAATAACTGCCTTTGATTTGAGATATTCAATTTCAACTTACTCTCTATCATACTCGAGAATTCCTTCATCATTACAAGGAATGTTGTGATAGATATAATCTATTTTGGTAAGGCTATGATCTCTGTTTCTGTTTTGTTTTGGGTATTTTTATCTAAATGTCTTTTTTTGTTTATGCTGTGTTTTATTAGGGTAGGATATCATGAATTTAATATTTCGTTTTATTGGTTTTACTATTATAATATTTATGAAAATTAGGTTAATTTTTGGTGCCTGTGGTGCTGGTCAATATTGCTCTGATACTGTCTGTAGTACTTGTATTGATTGTCCACTCAATACCTATCAGACTAGTTCTTCATTTACAGGAACACTTTGTACATCATGTTCTTCTGGTTGCGGGACTACTTCAACAGGGAGTACGAGTTCATCAAGTTGCTACTATAACTTATGTCCAGTAGGACAATATCAAAGTTCTTGTACATCAGCGAATTGTCAGAACTGCCCTTCAGGACAAACTTCTTACGCAGGATCAAATACCTGTTTCACTGCTGTATCTACTTTCCCAACATTTATTGCCACAGATCGCCCAACTTCACCGACAATAGTCCCAACAGTTAAACCGACATCACGACCACCAACTACTGCACCGACTAGAACACCGAGTATTTCACCCACAGCAACTGATAGTCCCACAATAGGTCCAACCTTCGCATCGACAATTTCACCGACCGAAACACCATCGACAATCGTGCCAAGCGCAGTACCCACTGTCATTCCCACCACAGCACCAACTATCGCACCATCAACGGTTGTTCCAAGTGCAATGCCTACCTATCATCCTACGATGGTACCAAGTATCGCGCCATCGACAATCGTGCCAAGCGCAGTACCCACTGTCATTCCCACCACAGCACCAACTATCGCACCATCAACGGTTGTTCCAAGTGCAATGCCTACCTATCATCCTACGATGGTACCAAGTATCGCGCCATCGACAATCGTGCCAAGCGCAGTACCCACTGTCATTCCCACCACAGCACCAACTATCGCACCATCAACGGTTGTTCCAAGTGCAATGCCTACCTATCATCCTACGATGGTACCAAGTATCGCGCCATCGACAATCGTGCCAAGCGCAGTACCCACTGTCATTCCCACCACAGCACCAACTATCGCACCATCAACGGTTGTTCCAAGTGCAATGCCTACCTATCATCCTACGATGGTACCAAGTATCGCGCCATCGACAATCGTGCCAAGCGCAGT
>VKHI01000217.1:0-45573 GCA_015145745.1 Poterioochromonas sp. DS
GAGAAATGGCGAGTGAATTCTTACAAAATCTAAGGTTATCAAATGGATTTTATCATACAAATCCTATTTTACCGGAAGGATCATCAGGAGATGGTCATCAGTTCTCTAATATTCCATCTGAAAATTTTAATGCTGAACGATTAGCATTTGAATCGATTTGGAAAAGTGAATATCATTGCCCAGAAATTCTACCTTATCCTACTGAAATTATTGAGAAACTAAAAACAGCATTGTCTGATCAACAGGTAAAGTGAAATCATCCTCTCAAACTCGCTTCCAATCATCCTCCATCCTTCATGTAGGACGTAATTGATCAAAGAGTCGATGAAGGTAAAATTGAAGAACATTTTACTATTCAAATGTATCAGATGGAAATTGAAAGAGTCCGATTTTTAATCTGTAATTATCTAAAAATACGTTTAAAGAAGATTGAAACACTGAAAGAATATCTATTATCACATCATGATATGATGTTACGATTATCAACAAATGAAAGATATTTTTTATCAAAATTACAAAATATAGATCAACAATATATTGAGGAAACTATTACAAAACGATTAATACCAGAAGAACATCATGATATATTCTTAAATAATATTGCTAATCTTACTTTCTCATCACCAAAATTTGATGTAAGTCTCTCTCGCTTTCTCTCTTTCTCTCATTTTCCTTTCATTTTCTGATCTTGCATCTTCTTTTCTTATGTAGGCATTTGTCTTTTGTCAGGCGTTAGAGGATGTATCAGGTTTATTAATTACATCTGATCGTTACCAAGATTGTAAGATAGGTGATATATTTGTTGTGAGGTATAAAGTAGTGCGAAATCTTGTCTTAGAAGGAAAGGTTCAACTAATATAACGTCGAATTCGAACATGAACTTATTTATTTTGTTTATTTTTAATCATATTAGACTCAGTAAGTAAGGAAGTTAGTGGGGGAATGTTTAAGAAGTCAAAGTCAAGTCATCCACTGTTGAAAGTCTGTAGAAAAAAACGTGCTTAAGGCAAAGAGTCATCTGCTGAATCGAATCGGAAATTGGTCGCTCTAATCTCGTATAAGTGTCACATCTAAAATCAATTGTGACTAGTTTCGATTGGAGTGATAATTGTGACATACTTCAACTGTACTTCTTTTTGAGTTTCATTTGACTCAATTCGAAACATTTGTGTTCCTTTTAATGTTAATTTAGCACTCCCTTGTTTGACTCGAACATATGATTCGTGAAGAACAAAGATTGAATCAGGTACCATTTCACAATGATAATAATATTCTAGAACAAGGTCTTTCACACCAGAAACTATCTCAACCAGAGAACCTCTTTCATAAACTAAATCAATAATAGATTTTGAAATCCTGTTATGATGAGGATTCGTTCGAAGGACTTGACAATCTGGATGAAAAACATCCCTCATAAACTTTTGTAAGAATGATTTATCACGGGTATTTCTCGAAGTACATAGTACTGCTGCACCTGGAGTTGTGGTAGAAGATCAAATAAATCACCCTCTTCACTCAGATGAGGAAAGAGAATGGAATCTTCCCTTTCGCCTTCATTCATCATTCCTTTTGTCGAACCAGAGGCTTAAAAAGCTTTTCAATTCAGAATCAGATCATCTCATTTTGACACCAACACGTTCTCATTACACGCTTTTGACCCTATTACACTGCAAATGTTCGTCTCAATTTAAAATTACAAGATCTACCTACGTTTGTACTGTTCATATCTGCGAACCTCTACCAATTTAAAATACGTGGGTATTAGTACGAGATATGGGAAAACAATAGCAAAAACATCAGTTTAACGCGATACTTAAGAAACTATATAGATATACTTCGAAATAATTTAAATCATATCTTCCAACTAAAAGGGAAAGAAGGTACCAAAGTAAAATGACATTCCAACCTTAAGAAGCGAGAAGCAAGAAGCGAACAATACTACAATTGTATCATATGTACAAATTCGACTGTTATTAAAGCTGACAAAATCATGAAAGAAAGTACTGAGCGTCAATACTATTTTCCTATTCATCATCATTCAAATCCACACAGCATGACTACAAAATCAGCCAAGCATCATGGATTTAGAGACGAAAAGGTAGCAATGGACAACTCAAGTATCTCCGAAAGAATAGGTGAGGAATCAGGTGAAAGAAGGAGATGAAAGAATGAAGAAAAATCAAATGAAAAAAGCGAAAAGACAATATCACACCCGCATAATTTAACTATGATAGCGACAATGGAAATCAAGAAGCATAAGGAAAAGATGGGTTGAGAGGAGAAAGAAAGGAAAGAAAGGAATGAAAGAAAAAAGTGGGGAAAAGGTGGATAGAAAGGATCGTAATGAAAGTCAGCATGAGAACGAGTTAATTAGTTTCATTGAAGAGAATCCAAAAACTTGTTTCCAATACCTTTTTCGCTAACCTTGACACTTTACTTGAGGAAATGTCCTAAACTTCCTCAAACTCATGTAAGTTAAGATGCTCACTGTGCAGGGCGAGAGAAGACATTCCCTCCCCAATATCTAACGTGGGATCACTACCTTGATGCAGGTGGTGCTTTTGATAATGACTAACGGTAGGAACCCTTATAGTAACAGAGACCGATGAATTTTCTTGATGTGTCAACTCTCCACTATCATCAGTTTCAACACTCTCTAATCGCATACGATTCATCATTTTCGAAGGCTTCCTATTTTCTTCGTCATCCTCCTCTTCATCCTCTTCACGGATTACATGCATATCACTCAAGTGATAAGTTCCAGATAGTTCGGTGGAAGGAGGAAGATGAAGAGTGTAAGATGGCTCATTACGCTCCACTTGATACTGTTCCTGCAATTGGAGAAGTTGAAGCTGCTGCTGGTTGGTATGATGAGAACGAATTGTCGAGAATCTTTTCCTTCTATTAGCAGCAATTACAGCAGAAGATACACCAGGAGTCGACGTCACAACTGAGTTATTACCACTCATATTGGCTTCTATTCTCGCCTCGTTGTTGACATCTTCACTGTTTGTTCGACTCCGCATTCTCGTCGGACTAGAGAATCCTGGCGGTGAACTATTCAGGAATGAGGGTAGCTTCTTATGGATCTCCTTTGGAAACACAAAAGATTGAAAATCTTCTTTCGAGATCTTACCTTTATCACAATTATCTAAAGCCCGGTATAATAACTTAAACCGATAATTACTAAAGGTTAATTGGAGTTTTTTCAGTAAAGATCTTAATTCATCAGCATCAATAAATCCACTACCATCTTCATCAATTTCATTGAATAAGTTGGAGATAAACACTTCATGTGATAAATGAGAATAGTTCTCATCGTGTATGAAAAGGAATTGTTCTCGAACTTCATCAGTAATGTACTCGATTAGTTCCATTTCAACTAAAACATCATCTAAAAGAAAACTTGTCAAAGGAGAAAATTCGAGGAGAGAGTGCAATTAACTTACGAATCACGGTCAGGTTAAGATCTGACATGGCAATTAACATCGAACTGGTCTCGGCGATGAGACTAATACCGTAAAACCCCCAAATGATAGGTAGAACTCTATTCATATAAGGAATAAACAATCAAAAACTGAGAAATGAGAAATGGTCTTACATAAAGACATGGACCAACGTCTCCCAAGAGCTTGAATATCCAGCAGTATTAACAATGGTAATCATATTAGTAGCCCAAAGAGACATATATAAGCAGTTAAAGAAAATTGTTAATTCAACTGCTCTTTGATAGTAAACAGGTTTTTTAAATAAGAAAATTGAATGAAATTCATGTCCAACATGTTCCGCGGAAGTTTTGAAATTTTGTAAATGGTTTTTACTTGAGGCCGTTGCATAGGTTATAGGATTATGAGCGGTCGAAGAAGATGTTAGAGGAGTAACCTTCGGTAACGAGGAGTAGAGACGAGATGTAAAACGCGTGAGAACACTGTAACAGGAAGAAAACCATGAAGGTTGAGGATTCCCTTCTTCTGATTGACTCAAATCAGCGGGCTCGGATGTCACCGCAGTGTGATTGTTACTCCTCACTGAGCTAGTTCGATGAATTGATCGTAGACTGTTCGTATTCCGATGACTAATGAGAATAGGAGGAGCAGCTGTTGGTACTTCTTTTGCAGCTCGAACATTTTCTTCCTTCGTTGGTGTACGATTCCCAACTTCCAAATCTTCAGATGCTGAATGAAGAGCGTTGTTATTGGCTTGGATGAGCGACATTCTTTCTTGAAAGTGGAATGAAGTAACTGATGATTGCGACTTCGCAGTCTTCGCGAATTTAAAGGTCAATCGATGTTTTAATGGAATTTCTTTCACTTCATGTTCTTCGAGTTTATGAAAAGCATGGAAGGTCGGCAAACGTGTTTTGCGAATTGCTTCACCTGGATGTCGTAAGAATTCACTTGCATGAGCAAAAAAGCTTGATTTTCTCTTCTTTCGGCTTGAAGATGAAAATTCAGAAAAATCATCTTCCTCATCATCTTTTTTCTCATTATCTTCACGATCTGTTTTAACATTCTCTTTATCTCTCGAAACACTCATCTGCCTCGCAAGGCTTCCTTTCTCAGCAATAACGCTCCCACGATTAGATGACGAAAAGCTCGATCTCACCCCGTGACTGAAGCTGCTGAGACGGGAACTGTGACCGTGAGACATCGAAAGTCTACTAGACATGCGATGGAACGGCTCGGTAAGAGTAGCTCGAGTGACAGAGGGAAGACGACCGAGAGGAATTTGAAGGAGCATCGGTGCTTCGTTTGAATCTTTTTTCTCAGCTAAGATGAGGACAATTCTCAATCAAGTTTTCAAAGAAAAGATGATTCAACACTTACATTTATTGCCGCAAAAGAAGTTTCGAAACCATACTTTGATCGATAAACGAAGTGAAAAATAAGATTCCGTCACATATTTAGAAAACCAAACTAGTGATAATGCAATCATTTTAATTTCAGGCTCTTCCTCTTCTTCATTATGCTCTGATGTATGCATTTCAAATTCAATTTCTTCCTTTAATTCTTGATTCTGGAATCTTTCACTTTGATCATAATGACCATTCTTCTTATGCTCTTCAATTTGATGTTGCCTTTGCTCCAAAAAATCTAAATATTCTCGTGGTTCGCGGATTCCACCGAATTGTAGCATTCTACACAAAGTCAGAACAAAACTTGCTCGATGAATGGTGTCTTACCTCTTCTTGTAGAAATGGCTCACAAAAATAATAATAGCAACATAAACAGCATAGACGATACCAGCCAAACAAAACATTCTCACAGTAAAGGATTCACAATTGGAGGTATCAATTAAAACTTTATCATCTGATTTCTCACCACTATGATGAGCTTTACAACCATAACCAATATTAATTCGTACAAAATTGATGACAAGAATAAGACCTAAGATTAACCAACTAAACAATGAACGATTAATAGTTTTTAATGCATAACGACCAAAGCAATTGGATAAATACGTAGCAAAATCAAAACTTTCTGATAATAAATAAGTATTATAAAATAGTGAATTTAATAAATGAAATTCAACATGTCGTTTAACTTTAGAGAATGGCCAATATTCTAATTCAAAGAAAAATTTCCAGACGGAATTTTTCGAATTATTTTGTATTTTTTCAATTAATATTGTTAAATCTTCAGAGTATACCTTACGATAACGTTTTTCATTGACAATAGATATACCCATTAAGAAAAATGCATGAATTACAAAAAATAATGTTAAATAAAATAATAATATATGAGCAAAATCGATTGCTATAATAGTGTTTTCGGCTTCTTCTGCACCTTCTACAGCTTCAAACATAATGATTGAAAAACTAACCAAGCCCATTAACATTAATTCTTTGTACATCATTTGTAACATACGATTGTAGAGCGGTGAACGTTCCAGAAAGAATTCGATCACACCACTAACATACTCGAAAAATATTAAAAACAAAATAACAATAAAGAAAGCATATAGAGAAAGGCTTGGATCCAAATGATTCGCAAGACCAAAATGAAACCCCATTTTTCTTTCCCTGATCGTTGAAAGGGAGTTCTAGATGAATCTTCCCCAACTCCTTCGCTCTTTGGTCTGATTTATCCTATACAACTCACCAAGATCAGTCTCAACGAGCCTCGTACCAAGCCTAATCTTCAAGTTTGGAATGAATCTAGTCCAAACCTTCTCATAAAGTAGAGCATAAAGAGTGAATGAAGTGAGGAAGATTTTATTGGTTTTAGAAATTTCGAGTTTTTTTCTAGGTGGTCTTTTTTTCAATTAGACGCTACGAGAGTTAAAATGTTCTGTTAAACTTTTTCGACTGCTTACATTCGAGTTTGAATAAGGAACTCCAACAATTGCAAATCTGTTTCGACGGATGGTGGAATTTCTATAGGATTCTCTTCACCATTGTCATATTGCGCTGCTGCAATGATGTTGCGACCGGATTGGATACTTTCCAAAACTGCTTGGATCATAATTCTGAAATTTTTGTTCAGTTTATGATCACTTTCCATTTCATGTTTCGGGATTTTGATTAGAGATAGAAGCAAGTTCTTGATCCAATCGATTCTCTTTCCAACTCCCTATTGTCATTCAAGTTAGTCAAGTTGTGGTCAAGCAAAATGTTCTTACCTCGACAGGAAGGTTAACTGACATATCAGCAGCTAGCTGCTGTGTGATACAAAGCTTCACAATATTTGAGCAGCTAGAATTCACCTTTGCAGGCGTGAGTTCAGCCAATACTTTTAAGGTCGCATCAACATCTTTCATTTCCAAAGCAAGGCGTACTGCTTCCTCAACTAATCCCTGCTTCAATAAATCAGCTGGAGTTTGAGCTACTGGTTCTTCTTCTTTTTCGTTGCCATTTTCACCCTCGCGATGGGAACCAGTTAAAACAACTCCAGTCAACTTCAAACTTAATTCATGAATTGCTGTCTCCAAAACAATAACTTTATCTTGTAATAACTTCACTTCATTCTCCAAATCTTCATTTGATCGAATATTCTGTTGTTGGATATTTTCTGTCTCAAGAATTAAGGATTTCAAACCGTTCTCGAAAGATAAATTAATTTGTGCGAAGAGACGATCAACTCCTGTCTGGAAAGCTGGTAACAACGAATTCTCGAAGGCATTTCGGAAAGAATCAGCTAAATGAAGCTTCACACTCTCCTTCGTGCTTTCTTTGATTGTTTCTTTCACTTTAGTAGTAATTATTGGTAAGAACTTCGTTGTAATACTTTCTTGTACTTGCTGCACAATCTCCTGCTTCATTTGTTGAAACGAATCCACGGCTTTCTTGTTTTCGTTATCAATATGTGTCTTTAAGATTTGAACAGTGTGCAACATGGACTTATGTTGAATGACGTGTAACTCTTTCACAATATCATCCTTTAATTTCGAGAAATCAGCAGTCTGTGACACGGAAACGGATGAAGAAGCTGCAGTTTTGCTTTCGTGATGGTCTGACTTAATTCCTTTCTTATCATTATGATGAACAGCTTCCGCTTGTGAGGAGACAGTTCTTTGTAAGGCCGCCATTTCTTGCTTCATCTCGAGTAACAATGAGTAAACTGCATCCTGATTGAGAGCTGGCAAGAGGCTAGTGGGCTGGAGTGTTGGGCTAGGGGTCTGAGCTTCTGGAAGAGAAGAGGTGGAAGGAGTAGATTCTACCAATTTCACTGCACTTTGAGGCTTCTCTTCTTTGCTTGAAGCAAACACAGGAGCAGGGGTCTTCTCTTCTTTAGATTTTACCACCTCAACCTTTTTCTTCTCAGTTGTCGCAGGTGATGGTTGAGGAGGTTGTGGATTGGCGGCCGCTTTTCCTAACATACTTAAAATATTTACGTTTTGACCAGGAGTACGTTTCAGAAAATCAGGAAGGTCAGAAACATTCTTTTGAGAGGATGTTGGTAAAGATTCCACTGGCGGAACAGGAGTAGTCGGTGTCTTATTCGAAAAGAGTAAAGATGAATCGAGTTTCTTCAGTCCCTCGACAGGCTTTGTTTGCTGTAACTTTTGCAATGCATCTTTATCCACAGTCAAAGTCGTGGGAGTCACGGATTCAGGAGGTGATTCGACCTTACTGTCTGGGACAGGAACAGAAACTGGTGGTTGCAGAGTGCGAGGAGTCGTCGATGCTGGCTTTGAAACATCACCATCAATCGAGCTTATGCGCTTAACGGCGGATCCAGCAGAAGATGGAGACGGAGTTCCAATTACCGATGGAAGGGGCTGCGTCTGCAAGGCCGAAGTATTAACACTCGGTGCATTAACGCTATTTAATAAATTCAAAATGGTTCTTCCCTTAATCTCATTGACTGCATGATTCTCAAGATTATTCATATACTTCTTTTGATCATATAAAGATGGGACAGTCATATGGTATTGCTGAATACTTGAACTTCCAGGATCGCCTTTATTCTCTTGATAGCAAGAGATTTCAACATGCTCGTCCTCCTCGCTGCTATGATGCTCACGAGCAACAACATTTAACACGTCCATCGAAACAATCGGAACAGTAAAATCAACAAGGGTTAAGTGATAAATTATTTGTCCTAAATCACCGGAAGCCGAGGATGATAAAGCAGTTAATCCAGATAAAGTATTCAAATAATTGGAATTAATTGCTAATATAGCTGAATATCGTGATTTTCTATAGAAAAAAAGGATTTAATGCAACAATCGAGGAAGAAGATGCAACTTACCTGCTTGAGACTACCAAGTAGTGCTGATGCTTTGGCTCGACAACAATAGAGCATTCTAAGTGAGAATTTTTTAAAGAACTTGATTGAAACTTTGGTAATTTGGATTTAAATTCAGGCAAATGCAAAACAATACATTGAACTAATTGTGGTGGTAATAATAATTCTAATGTTGATGAATTCATAAATTTCCAAATTTTAATTTCATAATTTAAAACACCAGCTGCATTACCATCATCTTCATTATCATCAAGAGAATTCACAAAAGAATAATTACTAATTGATGAAATTGTAATAAAATAATTACCAAACGTGTTAAAACCAAATAAATTTTCCACAATAATTTGTGTAGAAAATTGAGTGTAGACAGTATGCAACTTCTCTTGTCCAGTAAGAACAGAATCACTTGGGGAATTATGATTTACTAACTTCCATAATTGAATTTCTGACTGATTGGTACCTTGGCGTTGAATAGTCGCAAAGATATGATGACCGTCCTGAGTGAAGGCAACATCTAATGGAAAATGGAGATCCTTATATTTGAATCAAATAAGCTAACGATGCAAAGGGTTACCTGTAATTAAATCATTACCAGCACTATAGTGAATAGGAAATGAAGAATAGGAGATGTTTGTTGAGGGGATTTTGTCAGTGTTGAAGACTGCGAGATGCTTCCCGTCAGAAATCGCCCAAATGTTCGATTGAGTAGGATGTGCACGAATCAAGTTGGCTCTTAAAGGTAAACTCGCCAACTGCACAAATTCAATATTCTTACTTCCTCTTTTCCAGATGATGGTATGTGGGAATGCCTCGCTTTCGGCAGTATCAACTGAACCAAAGAAACCGTGATCAATTGGAGATACTTGAATATCAGCAATATTTCCCTCGTGGGCACGTAAAATTGATTTTTCTCCAGTAATGGAATCAATCAGGCGCAGTAAATTGCGTTTTGCAGTCACAGAATAACAAATGTAAGTATTTGCAACTGCGACTATCTTACGGCACTGAGAATCAAGCTCCTCAATCTTTAGAAACGAAACATCATTACAACGAACAGATGGAAAACTCTCTTTGAAGTCACGATAATGCAATTCAACACGATCGTCGAAGATATCTTGACCATAAATTACTGACTCTCTAAAAATAGAGAGGATGAGACAAATTTATAACGTTGCATTTGAACAATCACAAATGGTTACCTGTCATCCTTAAACGCATCAGAAAAAAGGTCGCTCATTTTCCAAACAACTCACTTGCTTTACTCACTCAACTAATCAAATCTCTTGGAGGCGGTTGCAACCAAAAGCTAAACAATCAACAAAAGAATAAAAAGAACAGATAGAAAAAATCGATTTTCTTGAAAATACCCATCAATCGCCAAAACTATGATTTTCTAATTTCTGTAAAAATCAATATTTAGTTGCCAATAACACGCACTTTGAAGAGAAGAATCAATAAAATCAATAATAATAGGTTTAGAGTTATTTCAACACAGTGTGACTGTTATTTGAAAGAGAAACAGTTAGATATCCTTTTATTTATAGATAGTTCATATTCACAGCAAATAAGGTGAGCAATTATTTTGCTCAAATTTTGGCCAAATAGACCCTGATTCTTCAACGTTTCACTTGATTGTAGATGACGTCGAAATTCATCATTTTCATTTTCAGCCTAATATTCCTTCAAATTTCCTTTGGATTCGTTGTGAATCCTTCCTCCAAAAATATTCAATGTTTCCCATCAAGTAAGCGTTATTGCTCTCGATTCAACCCAAGTTCACTTCCTTTCTAGAAAGCAGTACAAAGCTTCTTGCTCATCACCCTCAAAAGAAGGCTATCCGTAGAACAATGCACAAAAGACCTAAGAAGCATACACCTTCTGATATCAACCGAAATAACGTGAATCTCAACGTTGCTCTTGAGCAGCTCCCAGAATATAAAGCTATTCCAGACTTCACCATTGTCAGCTACGAACGTAAGTTTTGCTCTTTTCCTTTATCAAAAACAATATTGGTTAATAAAGTGAATTTTATTACCAGAATACTTAAAGGATAAAGATGAAATTGAAAGAGGTTATGAAGAGGGAGATCCAAACACTCCTTGGGAAACTTACACTGAAAAAGAAGAAAGTCCATTATTCAATCGCAACCGTAAATTATTGGATAAGTCTGAGCTTAAGAAGATTTCTAAGCATCCATTATGGAGAAATCGCGACCAAGCTCGTTATCCTTATGATGAACTCAATGAGAAGACACAGAAAATCATCAGTTCATTTGAAGATAAACTTATTCAAGTTGATGATTTCAAGAACATTCCTCAAAAGTCAAATTATAAGCGCTCTGAAACCGCGCAAGAATAAAAATTATACAGGGAAATAATGTAAACTAAATCTAATAAATAAGTGCTTTCCTCTGTTTGATGCTTAACCCTATAGCGTAATAAAATGAAAAGGGTACGTCGCTGCATTGAATCATTTGCATCAACTTCCTTGTCAATAAAGCAGATCGAAGATGATTGGAATAGCTTTCCTCCTCTTTCTTCTCCATGCTGAAGTATCAGCGTATCATCTTTCTACGGTGAGTATTTTGTTTTTCTGGAGCTTTAGTTGTTGATTCATATATTCAAACTGTTTATTGTTCTTAGAATTTCAACTCTCCGCGATCCTTTCTTAAGCCATTACAGGAGAAGCCAAAGCATGTCCAAGGAGAATACGACCCTTTCGCTGCAAAGAATTCTGTTCTTCAAACGTACGCTGAGTGAATTTCACTCTAATTCTCTATCTGATTTAATCATTAGAAATCGTCATGGAGATCCTTGGGTGAGCCAAAGAATTAGACCACGAAGGAATCGTAAGAGTGAAGCTGTTCGATCATTAGTTCGAGAAAATTTGGTGACTCCACGGTAATGTTGTCGATGTAATCGCATATGCAAACCTAAAGTCGCCTATAGAGATTTCATATACCCTCTCTTTATCCACGAATCCGATCGCAAGGAAGAAATCAGTTCTATGCCTGATTGCTTCCGTCATAGCTTATCTGGCATGTTGACAGAGGTAGAAGAAGCAGTGAAGTAAGTGATTGCAATCCTTTTTTCAAGCTTCTCATGTCGCTCCACTTAAAGATATGGAGTTCGAGCATTTGTTCTCTTCCCAAAGGTAGATGATAAATTAAAAACGAACTATGCTGAAGAATCCTACAACCCCAATGGAATTGTTCCTCGAGCTATTGCTATGATTAAATCAAAGTTCCCAGATGTAGTAGTTGTTACTGATGTTGCGTTAGATCCATACGCAAGTCAAGGTCACGATGGTGTTGTTCTCAATGGAAAAATTGCAAATGATATTACGATTATGCAATTACAGAAGCAGGCTGTGATGCAAGCACGTGCTGGTTGTGATATTGTCGCCCCTTCTGACATGATGGATGGTCGAGTGGGCGCTATTCGTGACGCTCTTGATTCTGAGGGGTTTACTGATGTTTCCATCATTGCTTACACCGCGAAGTATGCATCAGCGTATTACGGACCATTTCGTGATGCTCTAGATTCTCATCCTGGGTTTGGTGACAAGAAAACTTACCAGCAAGATCCTGCCAATGGACGTGAAGCATTGGTTGAAGCTGCGTTAGACGTTGCTGAAGGTGCTGACATGTTAATGGTTAAACCAGGTTTACCTTATTTAGATGTGATTTATCGTCTGAAGCAAGCAACTAACCTTCCAATATCCGCTTATCATGTAAGTGGCGAGTATGCTATGATTAAGGCAGCGGCTCAAAAGGTACGGACTATTGTACTTTCTTTTTCGAAGATTTGTTGACAATAATTTCTCTGTAGGGCTGGTTGGATGAGAAGAAGACTGTTCTTGAGACTCTTACATGTTTTAAACGTGCTGGAACAGACGTGATTCTCACTTACTATGCGAAACAAGCCGCCAAGTGGTTGTCAGAAGACGGTTTGTGGTGAACATGTGTGACAGATTTAATTAGGGCTATAGTGTAAGCTTTAAATAAAACCTCATGAAGTTTTCTGTTGGAATAGAGTTCATTTTTCGTTTTATGATAGCATATGCATCAAAGCTTTTAGGACACATCAATAATCAGGTTAAATAAAGAGGCTAATTAAAGACTTACAAAAAAGAAAAAGAACAAACACATCAGAGAAGACAAATAAGTTGACAGTCGTATGTCGTTGTTCAAAGTAAGCATCGATAGACTGAAAGGGAGAAATGTTTCTACGAAAACAAAAAATAGGAAACAAAAAAAGGAACTATCAAAAAAGCTAAAGTCAAAAGAAAAAAACAAAAAAGAAGGAAAAAGGTATGAACAAATTATACATTCGTAATCTCTTCTCCGTGTACACCAGTGTATTGAACTACTTTTCGTTTAGTGGAAGAAAGAAACAAGAAGAACAAAATATTTAATAGTGAAAAAAAAAGAAATGAAATTTCATGAAGTCAAATTCTCTTTTCATTCATATGCAACAGGTGCCAAAGAAAGCAATTAAAAAAAAACACAATCCCTTTGATGGTAAATAGTTCTATAAACTCTTCACCTCAGATAAGATGGTTACTTTCTCTAAAGTAATGTTTGAACACGTTCAACTATCGATTTCTCTTTGCTATTAATTATTATTGAGGTTCTCAGAAGGTGTGTAATAGTGGTGGTGCTGGCTGCGCGAGGATTCAGATGTATTAATCTTTTTTCTTTTCTTCACATTTTTCGATTCCATGCAAAGTCAAACTTCCGTATTTTACAATGTTCATTCATATGTAATACAATTCTTCCTTCAAAGACCATTTCAGGTATTGTTTCAGCTTCTAATAATTCGGATGTTGTAAACATTGGTTTTGCACGATCTACTTTCACTGATGCTGTTTGTATCATCGACGATGGATCAAATGGTTTTGTACTTGTTAATGCTTCTAATGGCATACCATCAATTAATAATGGGAAAATTTTTGTACCAAAAAATAAAAAGGATGTGAATACTTGTTTTTTCTCATTAATAACTGAATCAGATGTTCTAAAGATTCCATTAGGAAAAGCATCAAATAATGATGACCATAATGAAAATAATGCTGATTTACCAACAAACACATGTTGTAAATTGGAAAAATAAACTTCACATGTATCTAATGTTGCATCATGTATTATATCGTGTATACTTTCGATGTCTCCTGAGTTAAAGGAAGTGATAATTCGCTTAGTTGCTAATAGTCGATCTGGTGCAATTTCACGTATAGCTAATGATTCTATCATGTCTGCTTCTGTCATATTACAATTTGATCGATGAGATCGTCTTGACAATCGGACGTAGGGCAGTGGGCTTAGGTCTTCCGCTTCGTCACTGTAGAAAGCACAAATAAGGAGAAGTTTCAAGAAAAATTTCAGAAAACAGACTTACCCTGTAGAATTAGATTGATTTGAATGACCTATGACTGCAGTAAACCGTTTTTTCATTTCTTGATCTTATTGTTACTAGGAAGAAAAACACAGAAAGGAGTTGCTGGGAAAAGTCGTCAAACAATTGCTTTAGTAAAAAAAAAAAAAAAAAAAAAAGAGAATAATTCAATCAATTAAAAATGATGAAAAGAAGACAAAACAAACTACTTGTTAATGCAGTGATATGAGACTGGGAAGTGGAGGTGAAGAGTAGCGTATGAAATTGTCTGGACTACTACTACTACTCCTTTCTTCTTTTGATCGATGTTGTGTTGGAAGTTTTGTTGTGATGATGGATTTCACTGCACGAAAAAGAAGTAGTGCCTCTCTCTAGTTAGAAACACACCTTGAGGCAGTGAACGTCATTCGGCCGTTCTCGGCCTCATGAAGGAAGGGCGGGTGGGGAAGGGCAGCAATAACGCCCAAAGAATCTTTCTCTTCTATTTGAATGAGTATCGTGTGCGGGCTGCGGGAACATGAGCTCACTGTTCAATAAAGCGTAGTATCGAGAACCACTCAGAAATTATTTCTTTGGAGTTGCATATCGCCAGTGTATCTTGATCGATACGGTGCATCTGTGTGAGAAGAATGTTAGCGCTGCTCTTGTTGATACTCGCATCCCATCTCTTCATAAGTTTTTCTTATTCTTTTCCATCCCACTTCTTTCATCTTGATGGAAGATACTGCTTTGAATTGATTAATATAGATAAATCACAGGGCGAAAGGTGCAATTACTTTGTAGACTTGCGGACTAAATACCCTTTTATTATAGTATCTTACCATCTCGGAGAGGAGGATTCTGAGGACAAAATTAAAGTTGTAAAGCCTGCTGTTTGGCCTGAAGTCGGCCTCAGGCAACCAGAAAATATTACAGTTGATTTCATGATAGAAAATCTTTTCCAGAGCTCACAATTAACGACATCTCCATTCAAAACCTTTTATAACTCCAGCGATATCAGTCATTTTACTCTCCACACAGATGGGATTTTGCACTTAACAGTAAATTGCCCCTCTCAACCACAATCTCGTTTCACTCTTCACAGAGTCGAATCACATTCATTGAAAAATATGATTCGAAATAATCTTTGCAATATTAATAATGCTCTTCCAGGGCGTTGGAAACTCGATCTAACCTTTAGCAATCGTGAAGATAAATGGAGTACATGTCCAAACAGTCACAAGAATAGATCTCTTTACCATTGTCCAACACCTTACCATGCAGCACAGTACTATCCCGATTCAGGCTGCTCCATCTTACCGCTGCGATTGTCTTTGTATCTTTTGTATCGTTATTTTGAAAGAGATAATATACTCATCAGATCAGTGTCTGCGACAAAAAATAATGCGAAATTTAATTATCCATTATACACCTTCATCGGTGATTCATTAAATGGTCAAGTTATGGAAGCTGGAAACTGTGAACTTGAAAGTCATGATGATAGTCTTTCGATTAGGAAGCAATACTACCAGGGCCTAGGGGTCAGTCTTGATAGTGGCTTGGACGGTAACGATATCGCGATATTCTCGCTGTGGAATCAGTATCTGAGAAATGATTACCCTTGCCAGCCACAATATCATCTGAATCAGCATGCAGAATCGTTCGAATATCTGGAAAAGGTTCCTCTAGAGACAAGAATCGTAGTGATAAATAGTGGAGCTTTGTACCCCTTGTTTCAGAATGGTACAACCGTATTTCGAGAGACGTTAGAAGCTTTGTTACCACAGTTAGCAAAGCTCCAAAGAGAACGAAACTATCAGTTAGATCTTTATTTTCTTACTTTACCAGGGGTGGATCCAGCCACAGCGAAGAAGACATCATTCGACTGGGGTGAATATGAGAAGAGGAATCGAATAATATCAGATGTCTTCTCAGAAGGTTCCATGGGAAGATATAACATTACAGTTACAGTGCTTCATAATGACCGATTCTTTTTCGACAGGAGAAAGAAAGTCGATGGAGACATGATTTCTACTCCGGATCGACTTCATTATTGTGTTCCTGGTGCATTTTCTCCCCCATCATTTTTATTTGAAGTAATACTGCACTTTCATGTAAGAAATCGTTTGAAGCAGGAAGGATTGATTGATTAAACTGTTACCATGATAATAGCAACTATCTCTCTATTTCTTTCGATCTGTTTATTTCTTTCGTCATTTTTGTTCTTGAAAAAAATTGATGTATTTGTCGACTCATACTAAGTCATCTAATAATCATACTAATAAAATCCTAATCACCCTCGGAAAGAGAACTCTTTATGTTCTTTCAGAAAACAAACTTGTTTCATGTAAAATAGAGCAATCTGCATAAAGTTTATACACTGTATATAGATTTTTTTGTGATCTTTCTTTTTTTCTGATGAATTTTTAATGATTACTCAGTCAATTCTTCTTTGAGTCATATGGTCTTAATTCGAGACTGAATCCAAGATAATTGAAATTTTTTGATAATAGTCACGGGATCAAAAGTTATTTCGATATCTCTTGTATCAAGAGTGAATTTTCTTCGATGAAAGTACAGTATGTTCCTTCTCTTACTCTTGCTACTTTTCACGTTTCAAAGAGGCTTCTCGGCTCATTTTCCTTCTCATTACTTCCATTTTGATGGAAGGTATTGTCTTGAACAAATGGAGGGAGCGGAAACCTTACATCAACTTTCTGAATTTCATTCATGCAAATATTTCATCGCGATTAGAACTAAATATCCTTATATAATTGCTTTCTATAATCTCAAAAAGAGTAAAAGATATGAAGATAGAATTTATGTTGCAAAGCCTTCTTCCTGGCCTGACATTAAGCATCAAGAGCGATTACTTGACAATTCTACATTTCAATTTGCTTTACAAAATGTTCAATTCACTCTGTAATACCAACGCTCAAGAGCCTTCATTACTGTAAAAGTGCCAATCGTTTAACTATTCACAGAAATGGAGTCATGCAGTTGTCAGTGAGCTGTCAATCTCAACCAGTAGCTCGCTTAACGCTTCGAAGAGCCAAATCGTACTCATTGAAGCATTTAATGAAAAGCCGACTGTGTGATGTTCGTGATATTTTTCCAGGTCGTTGGAACCTTGATCCAGAATTTCGCATTAGTGATGCAGATAAGTGGAATAATTGTCCTGTTGAGTCCCTGTCGTGCTTAGGATTGCCCATCACCTTATTATGCATCATAGTATTATCCTAACTCTGCGTGCTATATTTTACCTCTGCGTTTGTCTTTACATATCCTATATAGTCGTTTAGAAAGAAGTAATATTCTAGGAAAGTCGAATTATGCAATTCAGAAGAAAAGCCATTCTATAATCCGTTGTACACGTTTATAGGTGATTCACTGAATGGTCAATTATGGAAGCTGGAAACTGCGAACTCGAGAGTCATTACGATACTCTTTCACTTAGGAAACAACACTATCCAAAGATAAGGGTCGATCATGGTAGCGGCGTCGATGGTAATGATTTTACTCTAAGACGTCCCTATGGAATCAATATCTGAGAAATGATTACCCCTGTCAACCACAATGTCTTACAAACCAGACTTTTGCTGAGACTGACGGCAGAATCAGTGCTCATTCCTATCTTCCTCCCCCTTGCAAAGGATGTTCGAATCGTGTGAAGATGGGAGGAAAGACAAGATCATCGAGAGGCCTTTGAGTATCTGGAGAAGATTCATCTAGAGACAAGAATTGTGGTGATAAATGGAGGGGCGTGGTTTTCAGAACACTTCCTTGTTCATAATGGTACAACCGTATTTCGAGAGACGTTAGAAGCTTTGTTACCACAGTTGGCAAAGCTTCAAAGACAACGAAATTATCAGTTAGATCTTTATTTTCTTACTTTACCAGGGGTGGATCCAGCCACAGCGAAGAAGACATCATTCGACTGGGGTGAATATGAGAAGAGGAATCGAATAATATCAGATGTCTTCTCAGAAGGTTCCATGGGAAGATACAACATTACAGTGACAGTGCTTCATAATGACCGATTCTTTTTGGACAGGAGAAAGAAAGTCGATGGAGACATGATTTCTACTCCGGATGGACTTCATTATTGTGTTCCTGGTGCATTTTCTCCCCCATCATTTTTATTTGAAGTAATATTGCACTTTCATGTAAGAAATCGTTTGAAGCAGGAAGGATTGATTGATTCTCCTTGACCAGACTGGTGATAACTATTGATTTCATTTGTCTTGCAAATTTTATTTATAAGATTATTTTGCTTTTCTTCAATATTAGTCTTCTGTTGTTGTTGTTGTTGTTGTTGTTGTTGTTGTTGTTGTTGTTGTTGTTGTTGTTGTTGTTGTTGTTGTTGTTCTGACTTGTTTGCTTCTTCGACTAATTTTTGAATCAAGAAAATGTACAAAATTTATAGTTAGCACATTTTCTTTATTAATTTACAATATCTAATCTAATTCTTACATTTGAGATCAAAATTTCGTGACATTTCTTTTGCATTTCGGTTTTTCGACGTGAAGTTTTCGATTACCGAGATATGGTTACCGGTAACATGACAGTGCTGTGAAAACCACACAACTAATTGCAACAAATTGAAGAATGACTCACGTTTCTCCTTTGTCTTCCGAGATCAAGCTCACCCCATCTGATAGCCAACACAAATACATTCAAAATGGTTGGTTTGCTGAGACAGAGGCTATGTGGCCAGGTAATCAATCTTTACATTGTATTGAGGGTCGATATGAACTGGTAGGTGTTCTGTAGGACAAAAGTTTTCCATCGAGGTTGATCAGGTCCTTTTAAATGGAAGATCCGGATTTCAAGATATCTTAGTGTTCTCATCGAAGACATATGGTACTGTTTTGGTGTTGGATGGTGTCATTCAAGTGACTGAGCGTGATGAATTCTCTTACCAAGAAATGATCACTCACTTGCCTTTATTTGCTCATCCTTCACCAAAGAAAGTACTCATTATTGGTGGTGGAGACGGTGGTGTGTTGCGAGAAGTCGCTAAGCATCCTAGTGTAACCGAAATTCACATGTGTGAGATTGATCAACAGGTAAACTACCACCCAAAAGATTGTGAAAAAGATATCAATCAACCAATTCCTGGTGATTTCAAAACTTTATTTTGAGATTTCGTTAGTACCAACTGAATTAAAAAGGAGTGATTTTGGGTTTGTTTCTTTCTTCTTTCTTTTCTTTTCTTTTGTTTAAATTTTCTCAAAAAGAGAAAGCAAGAGAACTGAAAAAAGAGGAGAGGGCAAATCTGATCTCCTCCCGAACTGTGTGGGGGTATTAACGTCATCAACTGGAAGTGCCGTATGAAGGAATTTGGTTGTTGAATTGTGTCCTTTCATTCTAATGATTTTCAATTGATGTATTTAATTTCCCCTATGTTTAGGTTGTTGAAGTGGGCAAAGCATACTTCCGCAACTCCTTAGCCACAGCCTTTAATGATCCTCGACTTACTTTAATGTTCGCTGATGCTGCAGCGTACCTAAAGAATGAGGGAGCTACGCAGCAATACGATGTTATCATCTGCGACTCTTCTGATCCTGTTGGTCCAGCTGACGTTTTATTCCAACCTGATTTCTTCCTTTCCATGAAAAATGCTTTAAATCCTGTCAATGGTATCATCTGCACACAAGGCGAATGTATTTGGCTTCATTTGGATTTGATCGAAAAAGTCTTCGGTCAAGTGAAGAATATTTTCCCTCTTGTCAATTATGCCTATACCACTATTCCAACTTATCCAAGCGGGCAGATTGGCTTTATGATTGCATCATTAGATTCTAATGCAGCTTTATCTCAACCTAAAAGGGATCCTACCGAAGAAATGGGTTTAAGGTACTATACGAAAAATATTCATAATTCTGCCTTTATCCTACCAAGTAAGTACCTTTCCATGTGTGTAGTAAAATGTTGCAATACTTCCATATGATTACAAACATGCTGGCACCTGTCAGAACAATTTCCATGTTGAATAGCTCATATATTGGAATTACCGTATGATGGAAGTTTTCACATTTTTGAACAACTTTACGCCTACCTTATACTAACTTTTCTTCTTTTTAGAATTTGCTCAGGACAGACTTGGTTAAGAGTGGTTGGTTGTCTTTTTATACATAATAGTTTCATTATACTAGATTTATATATCTAATTTTTCGAATGTTTAGTTCTTCTTGTAAATAGTTATTTCTCTTTTTTTTTCCCTTCCAATTTCGTAGTAGCGCCCCGATTAAACCGTAAAATAGATGCAAATGGAGACATAAATAAACGAGTTGACAGGGACCGGAATGTTGGGGTTTGGGCAATGGATTTCTGGGGTGGGCAAATTCAGAATCCACGCGAAACAGCAAAACAGGTGACAAGATCACCATTACTGTTCATCGTTCAGTTCGTCTATCCTTCCCCCGCCTAACGATTCTCGGCGATTTATTTGGAGGACTGTTTTGAGAAGAATCAAATTTTAATCCGCCTGAGTCGCGAGGGTCCTCAAGTCGTCCGCACCGCAGCGATACTGGTTCAAGTGTAGCGTTCGTTGTGTAAGTAAGAATGGCTGGGGATCAACTTTTTGGCACAATCCTCTCGCTATCAAATGATAGCGGGACAATTGTCTTTGTTGCTGTCATGATCTTCCTTACCTTCTTCGAAGCAGGTCAGTTTCTTGCACACACCACCAATACCTTACTAATTCTTTACAATCTATCTATAGCGTTACATCATTTGGAGAAAGTTGGAGGAAAACTTGGTTATAAAGCATTAATCATGAAACTTTATCGTGAGTTTATGATTTTAGGTTTTATTTCCTTCACCCTACAAATCTTATCAACTGTTACTCATTTACCAGAGAATGATAAATGGTATGCTGCATTTCATTTTGCACATATTGTCATATTATTTGTTGGTATAGCATTTTTAATTCAATCCTTTTTATTAATTACATTAATCTCACAACGTAATAAACGTTTATTATATTATGATTCCTGTACAAGTGAATCATTATTTTTTGAATATATACAATTACATGATAGTAAAAATGATATCTTAAAATATTTATTTAATTATGGACCAATATCAATACCAATACCAGAGTTAAGAGAAAAAATTGAATTTAAAATTATACAAGAATATTTTATACGTTCATATCAATTAGATGCAAAATTTAAATTTGCTAACTATATGTGTAAAGTGTTAAAGAATTATATTATGTCTTTAATGGATGTACGCCCTGTGAATTGGTTTCGTGTAGCATTTCTTGTTGCATTAAATTATTTAAGAATACTAATATTTGATCCATTGTATGAATCTGATATATGTGAAAGTAATCCATATGAAGAACATGTTGAAAATCGTTCTAAGAATTATGGACATCATGTATGCCCTGAATATCAATTACGCATTGTATTTATTGGTATTGCTGCAATGACCGTTTATCAAGGAATTGTATTCATTTTATCAGAAGTTTATATGCAACGATTAATTGGCAAAGTATTAGATGATGAAGAAACTTTACAATGGTTAGATACAGAAGAAGCTCATGCCGTAGAGGAAAATCATCGCACGACAGCTTCGGCATTCCCTCATGTGACTGAATTATTGAATCCGAATGAAACGCCATTCCGAAAGAATAGCGTCACAAACCCAGCCAATGAGGAGAAAACCGCAGCCCCAGAGTTTCCAATTGATTTACCACCAATTGTTCCTGTAGTAGGAGGGAAAGCTCCTCGATTTGGATCAGCTTCTGAAGCGATTAATATTGAACAAAACACAACGAAGCAGTTCCGAAGATCATCAATTCGGCGTTCGCTGTCCTACAAAAGTCCTTTAAACGATAAAGATCCACTCGAGGTTGTTGAATCACTCGCGCCAGTGCAAGAAGCACCAATTGCTGCACCGCCTAACCGTAATTTAAGAGAAAGGCGCAACTCCATTACTATTCACTTTCCTGTACACCGAGATTCCGTTCAAGCAGAGGCATCACGCGGTTCCCTAGTTTCAATGGAAGAGAATACTAAAGCACTTACGACTGATGTGAATACATATAATCGACGCCACTTATACTTGAAATGTCTCGAAAGAATTATTCATGTTGAATATTCTTATCATGAGACTGAGGCGAGACGCACTTCTGTCTCGTCCGAGTCTGAGGCATACGGCCTTGCAGAACATCATCATCCGACCCACCATGCGCATGTCCCAACGTCTGCTCCTGCTCTAACTCGTCATAATAGTGGTAGGGGGCGCGCAAACACTTTACATGGTCCTCCAGGCATAGCAGGATCTCGGTTATCGACTGGCAGCGGAGCAAATGTGACTGAATTGCCTCCGGTCGGTGAAGGTGATGCTCTTGAAAGAATTAATCAATTAAAAGCATTAAATATGAAAAATTTGCGTGAATTGATGATTAAGTCGAAGACCATGAGCCCAGAAGCCTTTGCTGAAGGTACTGGATCCCCTAACCCGAATCATGTAAGCCCCTTATCGCCTGGTCACCATTCCAGACAAAACAGCAGCGGAAGTGGTGCGAGCTCTAAAGCGGGAGCACTTCTAAGAAAATTTGCGAGCACTCGGGGTTCTGCATCTAGTAATGCTACTAACGGAGGACAAAGTCCAAGTCCTCCACACCCTCAACCAGCTAAATTGGGGACTTCTTTGGTAGGATTATTTGATCCTATCTCACCTTCTCCCAATAATTCAAATGATGGTGGTGAGAAGGCAGCTTTCAACTTTTTGAATGTCCTCCCTTCGTCAAGGAAACATACTAAACTTCCAAGTGTGGATTCGAACCCTGGGGTAGAGTTAACAAGATTGACTCCTCCAACCACCACAGACGGAGTTTCAAACAAAGAATCGATTGGAGAGAATATTCCTGCTCCAACTAATCGCGTAATTAAGAGAGATTTTACGACCAAATTCTTTGAATTTCAATCCGAAGACGAGTCCAAAGAGCAGGAACATCGTTATTCGCGCTTAAATGCTTATTCTGATGATCCAAATGCGACGAATATTCAGCGTGCATGGGCTTTCTTCTTGGATTGTTCATTTTATCTCATTTCGAAATTATGGGGTTTGGTTAAGGCAGTTTGTTTTATTTTATTGTACGGTAGAGTGAGTCATGATGTGCAACATCATCATGAAAATCAGCATGAAAGTGCTTTAGACGATATTAAGCAATTAGAGGATGATTTGAAAGGAATTTTTGCTTGGAAAAATCCTGAAATATATTACACTTCCGTTGAATTTTCTTTATTATTGCAATGTATGTATGTTGCGCTATGGGCAACAAACTTCGTCATGCTTGCATCAGAGTCGCGTCATGTTGTGTTGTGGGAATTCGCATTATTAACTCCCATGTTCTTAAATTTTGCTATGATGAAGCATATTCTTTTTATCTCATGTCAGTTACGATCCATTATTAAGATTGACAAATCTGTTGCCAGTAAAATCAGCGAAGAGGCTATTGAAGAAAGATCAGTGAAGGAGCGTCTTCGTCGCATGATCCGTGATCAGTTAAAAACTCTTGCTTCCGATAAAAGACAATGGAAAAGTGTCTTATACTCTCATTATTCCCAAGTTATGGATGAAAATGAAGAGATTACTCATAAAGAATGGAAAGAGTTTTTATACTCGTTAACATTACAATTAACGAATAATTCGATCCGACAGTTATTTAAAGTGATCGATCAAGATCAAGATGGTTTTATTCATTGGAATGATTTATATATGATTATCTTCCCAGATCTTATCAAAAAGAAGGTGAAAATCAGAAAGAAGGGGAAAAGGCACGGTCGACATCGCTCAAAGAGCAGTGCTAACGAGCACCCTGAGGACGGTAATCAATTTTCAATGGAATACCATATTAGCGAGGAAGATCGTTTATCTTACAAGAAGTCAACGACCACTAGAACTTCAATACTTGCTTCTTCAATGAAGATGATTCGATCTTCCTTACTTCCAACAGCTTCTCTCGAACCTCGACCATCAACTACGAAAGCGTCTGGTAGTCCGTTGTCTGGGAGTCCTCCATCCACTTCCCCTCCGCAAACAGAACGGAAAGAGGTGGTTACAATTGCTGAGAGAGAGTATAAGGATTCGAGAGAATCTTCTACTCAATCGAAACCTCGCTCAATTCTTAAGAAAGTAGCCTCTGATGAGCCTTTACAGTTAGATATGACTTCCATTTATCCGACCAATGCTGCTGCAGAGAATGATGAGTTACAATTCTTTCAAAATAGCGCTGCGAAAACTGCCAGTCAACCTCGTAAAACTTCTGTTTCCTTTGACGAAGAGAGAGTTGGAGCCGTTCCTGTTTCGAGATCGACATCACCGCACCCTCCATTGTCGAAGAAGGCATCTGATCACTCCTTGACCGCACATTCTGGCAACACTAAATTAAAAGTACAAGCAGACGACGAGTCATTGGAAGAAATGCGGGAACGATCAAGATCGATTGCACGTCAAAGAAGTTTAAGCTATCGTCCACCGGCTCCGAGTCCTGCTCGTTCTATTGGGGTCTCCATGTTCAGCGCGTTGAAGAATACTTTTGTTAATAAATCAAAAGATACTGACGACGATGAAGAGGATGATGACGATGATCAGGACGATGACAGAAATTTCCAAAATCCATCTCAATCATTGCCTTATCATCGATTTCACTCCGTCCAATCCAGAATTGAGGAGAATGATGATGACGTAGAGGAAGATGATGGCGAAGAAATTGATGAGTGCAGCAATGCTGATGCCAGTTTTGTTGAAGAAGATTCAGATACTTCTGATATATCTCAAATTACAAATGAAGTTTCTGATGAGAGTGAAGTTCACGAGGAAGGAGAGAATAGTCCGCGAAGATCCTTCAATTTGACTGCGGCCGAAAGACAAGCCCTTCTCAACCATACTGAGGAAGAAACAGCCGGTACCTTAACGCACCAGGACCGTTCAAAACTTACCAAAACTGACTCTTTTTATGATATCTAAGTGAGCAGTCTAAAATCATCTGTTTATTTCACCTGACGAGCTCGTATGTTGCTTGCCTGTTTCATTGTAAACTGAAACCCTTCATTATGGGAATAATGAAGTTAAGAAAAATAGCATGAATGAATCTGAATAGATTTACAAAAAAAAAAGATTTTTTTTTTTTCTTCTTGTTTTTGTTTTTGTTTTTTGCGAGTTTCTCGAATGATATTTAATGACACTTTCTTGGGTTTTTTCCGCACTTAACTTTCTTTCCTCTCATATAACAATTGATTTTCATTCATAATAAGTAGTATAGGAAGTGGTTTTCTCTCATATTCTTTTAGTTTTAGCTCCAAGTAATGAATAAGTGCAACTAAATTTTGTTTTGCGGTCAAGTTTTATCGTTTTTTCATTATTACGCCATACTATTGGAGTTCTGTTCTTCACTTTTGACGTTCCAGAGATAGACAGAGACTGTTTTCAAATAGATGATTGGAAGTGGGTTAATTTTATTAGGAGCTTATGGTACGTATCAATCGTATCAAGCGCTACATCGATTGGAGGAAAGGAGAAGACGAATCCCAATTTACCGTTATCAAAATAATGAAGACTTCACCAAATATATTCAACCATCTCATCTACATCTTCCTTTCATTCTTCATGTTCATCCAGATAATATTCAAGACAAAGAAATTCCTATTGGATTAGTGAAGGTATTCTTTCCTAATTTACATTTCCATATCCGGAATCGAACAGGAGAAAATTCATCAATTCACCTCGATGCGAATAATATCTTCGAAGGTTCAGCTACCATTCCCCTTACTTCTTCATTAGGAGTCGAAGTTAAGAATCAATGGAAAGAAGCATTTTCAAAGACTATTAATTGTAATTTGAATAAATCTAATATTATCATTCCAACGAAAGGATTTCGTACGATCTTTCCTCCTACTGAAGTAATTGATCTTGCCACGATCGGGACGATTCCAGTAATGGAAGACGAATATTACCAACTTACTCAAGAGAAGATTTCTTTTTCAAGCTTAACAAATAGTAATGTTAAGATTTGGAAACAATTATTCAATGTTCACATTCGTGGTTTATATTATTATGGACAAATCGATCATCAAGCGAGCCAAAATGAATATCAAAACTTACCATTAGAAGCAAGCGCAAAGCAGAAGCTTGATCAAGAAGGTACTTTGATCAAGAAAGATGTGATGGCGACCAAATATCTCGCGAGTCACATGTCAACTGACAAACAAAAGCTCGTTGAAGAGTTATATCAAGATGAACAAACAGGTTATGAACTTCTTATGGGATGTTCAATAGGATCAATTATGGTTGGAGGTGTTCTTGTTCTTGTCTCAAACGTTAATTAATAATTGAAATGTTTTCCTGGTTGTACTCATTGTATGTTTTTCATAATTACTTATATATTAACTAATTGAAAGAAGGCAATATTTATACTAGAGCTTCTTAAAATGCATATGCTGGAACAGAGAAAATCTAACTACATAATCACTTAGGTTAAAATCAACAGATATAAAAGCAAGTAGTAGTAAAAATTAATGGATGTACAACACAACAAACACAAACCACAGAGCTAACACAAGTGAAGAAGATAGGAATCAATTCAATGGAACTTTCTTCTGTAACGACTTGCAAGAAGAACAGATATAGCGAAGGATTGTATTGTATCAGTAAAGCTACCAGACTCGTCGCAAATCTTTGGAGTAGGTACAGTATCTATCATTTGAAGGAATGATATAAACATTGATTTTTATCTAACATTTCTCTGGCCTTTCTATTATTTTTATTTATGTAACTTTGTAATGGAGCAGTGATCATCATGAATTGTTGCTGCATATCCAATTTCTTTATTGACAAAGCTAATATCATATGCATATCCATCAGATGTTGTCATCGCCCATGTTTCTCCACCATCATCAGAATAGTAATAAATACCAACAAGTTTCATATTATTCTCCTCATATGAGCTAGCATCTTCAACCAACATACCTCCAGCAACCCACATTTCGTTTTCAGTAATCATTTTACTCGAATGTAAAGAATATTTTCCATCTAATCTTAAAGCGATGTCCCAAGTATTGCCTGAATCCTTAGTCATTAAAATATACGTTGAAGAACTTCCTTCGCCAACAGCAAGACAAGAGCTATCGGTGATACAATCAATTTGGTTAATATAGAAATAATTTTTCGAATCAAAAACTTTAGTCCATGTTTTCCCACCATCTGAAGTTTTCGAAATAGCACCAAAATATAAATCTTTCTTTATTGAACGAAGGGACCAAAATTCATAATGATAATTATTTAAATGATTAATATCTCCAGGTGCCACAGCCAATCGACCGGACAGCATAGTGTGTACATCAGAACTTTGAGCAGGCCAAGAGCCAGATACCACAAACCATGTATTTTCTGATGGGAAGGATGCAGCCATAGCATAATACCCATCATCTCTCCTTAACTGAATATCGGAATACTTCCATCCAGGAGCACCAACGTATTCGTTGTACAGCACACCGTTAATCTTCTCTAAAGTGTAAGGAACTTGGAAAGCACCAACATAAGCGATTCCTTGTTTTTTGTAAGGGTAAACGGCATACGTAAAGCCACTGATATCAATTGTCCTCAACTCAAAATTATATTTTAACTCTTCTGGGGGCTTATCATTGAGGTAAAGGCAAAACATTTTAGTGCCCGCACCGCAGACTACTTCATTGTCTCTCGTGAGAGCAATGCCAGTATTACTGCCGGGAACTGAAACTTGTGACCATGTCTTTCCTTCATTCTTTGAATGCATCAATATCGCTCCTTCGGCCTTATCAATGCAGGAAGCGTAAATGACACCTTCTGAATCAACAATCACTTTGGAGATTTGAAGCTTTTCGATCGGAAGTTGAACCCAGGTCCCAATAGATCGAGTGGAATTAAAGGTTGCTCGAGCAGCTTTTGAAAAACAGTAAGACAAAATCAGACACGAAACAGCTAAAAGAATCCGCTGCATGGTTAGGTTTCAAAACAAATTGTAATGCAGCGCGATGGAAGAATTCCTAACGGAACTCTTTGAGATACAAGAATCTACCTTCGATATTAAAGATCTTGACTTTTTTTTTTTAATTTTTCTTATGACACTTAACAAAACCAAACATCCCCTTCTTGCACCACAAGAAGAAACCACTTTGATCAAATCTCCTTCCAACCTCACACTGTCACCATCTCGTCATCGAAATCGAAATTTCCATGTGGGAAAGGTCAATAATATCTCGACACAAAGCACAGTATCGATTCGAGCACTTCCAAATCTGTTTGTATTTACCATTTTTTCCTTGGCAGTTCTGATATTATTTATAATTGCTTCTAACTTTCTTTATACTGAAAAGATTTCCACCAACCACCTTCGGGATAATTCTCGGGATCCTTTTGCTTTTCTTCCATCGAGCCTCAGTTTGGCGCCGGAAGCGCCCTACCTCAACCTAACTGTGATCTTATTTGGTGATTCATTACTTAATGTACCTTTTACTGAGTACCAATTAGATTATAAGTTGAAAAGCTTGCTACCACCTTGTTTCCGAAATATTACGATTCTTAATAAAGGGCGTGGAGGAAACAAAGTGCGTGATCTCCGTCAAAGATTAACCAACGATGTGCTTCTCCTTCAGCCTAATGTAGTGTTTATTCACTTTGACTCAGATATTTCGGATCAAGACAATGATTTTTTGCGTTTAAACTCAACTCAATTAGCATACAAAGAAGATTATGATTTTATACTGCACATGATGACATCGTACAAGATTCCACATATTGCAATCGCTGGTCCCGGGCTTTTAGGGGAAGGTCCAGTAGTTCGGAGATCGAAATTTAGAGGGAAAGAAGATTTATTAGATAAATATCGTTTAATTAATCAAAGACTAGCAGGCGATTATAAAATTCCTTACATTGATATTAGAAAAGCATATCAAGAAGCTTTACCACCGTTTTGGATCTTTAGTTCTGGTTTCGTCACAACTGATGGTGAACACCCAAATGACCGAGGATCTTTGATTATTGCACAACATTTTGCCGCTCAAGTTAACAAATGGTATAGTTGCTAATATTTTTGGTAGATTCTTTTTCATTTTTACTTTCATTTTATGTGTATTGATTATATTCGAGTCCCCTATGATTCTTTCTACAGTATCTATTCAAAGTAATTACTGCTTTGCTTCTTTTGATCTTGTCTGTCTAATGTAAAACCTAATAAGTTTTGCTTTATTTTACGATGTTGATAAAGGTTTTTAAGGAATTGCTTATTTCCAGCACATTAATTTTTTGTTGATCGATTATCTCGTTGTAGAATCATTCTTATTTAAGTAAGAATGACAGAGACAACAACTCCGGCTGGTAGAATTTCTGAGTTAATCGATTTAGAAAGATTCAAAGTTTATCAAACTGGTCTTTATGGGAATTCTCTGGCGATCGGCACTGACTCAACTTTGATTGTCAACACAGTTAATCTTCCATCGAATGGGAATGAAAATCCGTACAGAGAGAGATTTTCTGATAGTATTACGCTTGATCTTGGTGGAGATGGTGAAAGCTTGCACGAAAATTTAAAATCGCTTGAATTTTCAGATAGTTCCTCCAGAATTAGTACACTGCTCTGGTTGACTGACGAGGTAATTTGTGTTGGATTCGAATCTGGACTACTTCAAGGGTTTTCAATTACGAACGGATCAAATGGAAAAATTTCTGAGATATTTCAATTTAAAGGGGGGAATAGTATTGTTTCTTCCTTAAAATTGTTTGAAGATCGTGGAATGCGCAAATTGTGGATTCTCTATGAAGAGGGGCTTCTTCTTATGGTAAGAATATTTTCTTTTCGCACAACGCTTCGTTTTGATAAGATTTAAAATAGATTCCTCTCAACGATGTTGTCAGCGGAAAGTTTAACGACTGCATCGGATTTCAACTAACAGGTCAAGAGGCATGCAATGATTTTACCCTTTATTATAGATTAAGTACAAACGTGAATTACTGGGAGGATTATGATGTTTCTTTGCAATCTTATCATATTCGTTGCTTTGTTGTGGGATATGAGAGTACAATTAGCATCTACGACCTCGACATGCCTCTCATATATCACGAGATCAATAATATTATGGAGAAGGAGAAGGCAGCATCTGCCTCCTACTTCAAGTCATTTTATTCACTTTATAATGCCGCTATGGGTTCCTCAAATCCATCAAGCTCATCCGCTGGAACAGCTAATAGCAGCGGAGTGGGCGATGATCGATCTGTGAAAACATGGAATCGTGCACGAATACTAACTTTGCAACCAATGTTACAATTTTTCGACACTAAAAGGCGGATTCTTCGTTTATCCGTTGATCCTTTCCATACTTTGATTGCAACAGCTGATGCACTTGGTCGAGTTGAACTCTACGACATTAATGCTGACTGTTTCATCCGCCTTTGGAAGGGTTTGAGGGATGCCTCTTTAGGTTGGCACATTGATGAAGAAGATACTACTGCTTTATTTAGCTCTTTGCCAGCATCTCGCGGTGGAGTTGGCGCTTCAAATCTCGGTAAAGAAGTAGGAGGCATCGGTTCTGGCGGTACAAGCAGCAGTGGTGCACCGGGGCAAACTATTGAAATTAACGAGTCCCGCATGTCTGAAATCGCGCGCACTGCCTTGCAATTAGTTATTTATGCACCCTTGCTTGGTTTGGTTTCCATCTACAAAATGAAGAATGGTCCTTGTCTGCGTGTGATTCCTATTGGCATGAACTGTAAGCTCACTCCCATCGCTTCCTCTTTTATTCAAAGCGACCGGTCCATACAAACTATATTACCGATCGCCTACGAGACAGAAAGCAGCTCCTTCACAATGATATCATTAAATTCAAAGTTCCAATCGGATACAGAATTGTCCTATCTTGCTGACCTTATCGATGCTTTAGAATTTGATTCACCCGATCATCATCATCGCCAGCCCCTCTCACCGGCTTCAGTGCCCTCCACACCTTTAAGTGGAGGAGAGCCATCATTATCTGAGCTGGGCGTTCGCCATTCTGACATGAGAACAAGCATGAGAGAAGCAGTAGAACGAGGAAGGAAGATTCGTCCGCCAGTTCACTTCCTCAACAATGAATTGCAAAAATACCTCTACCTTCTTTCTGCTGAAACGACGAAAATCGGCGGTGTGGGGACTGGTGGAGTTGGAACAAGTGGAATGACAAAATTGACATCGCAGGAGGTTGAAAAATTAGAAAATAAAATTATTGCCTTGTTAAAGCAGCAAACATCCCTATTTTCTTTAATACCTATGGTACAATTGATAGAAAACTTTGAATTAAATGGATTTTCGCTCTCGCCAAGTGCTGCAAGTAATCCAACTGCCGCTTCCAAAACTGATAAATCAGCAACCACAACGACCACTCCTTCTCCTCGAAATCAAAGAGTTGCGAATAAATCATTACCGCAAGGTGAAGAAAGTATTGGTTGGATCCGAGTTAACGCAATTAACAAAAGAAGATTTTCCTTGGCCTTCCACACATCGCTGACTCAAGTGGTGAAAGACCAACTCAGTGCCGAGGAATCGACTTTAAAGGCGACAGTCCCTCATATCTACCATCGAATTAATGATGAAATTGATGCACGAACGAAACTCTTGTCAGTTTACGTAAGTCTTGGAGAGATTGATAGCGGCAGTAGCGGTACTGGCGGTGGTCTTGGTAGGCGACCCAGTCAAGGCACATCGAGCTCCTCCTCAACAACCATTCACCAGTCAGCGTTGCAAACGCTCTCGATATCTGCTTTAAAGGAAGATGCATCACATGCGTGTAAGGCCAATGCTTTTCGGTCAGAATCGTTGTGTTGGGTGCTCCGACATCTCAAAAAGATGGAACATCGTCAGAAGACCTCTACTGGAAAGGCGCCTACCAGTTCTGGCAGCAGTAATGGAAACAGTGGAGATAGAACTGGTCAAGGATCATCTCATGCTTCGACTTATCTAGACAGCTCCATCAATGATAAGCTATCGCTTTCTCCGAGGCCACCCTTGTTTAACCAACTTCCCAGTCGTAACAGAACTGCGAGTCAATTAGGAGCGACTCCTTTCTCCTCCCCGACTGCTCTGGCAAACAGCAGTGCTGCAGGTGGTGGAAATGCAACTCCGGGAGGCATGACCGGCGCGGGAACAGGTAGCTTCACAACTCCCGTGAGGAATGGTAGTCAGTATCACCATCGACGAGCATCATTTTCCCTCACTCCACCTCACCTCACAACTTCCACTGATGTTACGTTGAGAAAGCTGATCGAAAATAATACTCGTAACTCATTTACTTCTCCAACCGTTGATGTTGTTGTGAGTCCCTTTAACGTAAGTGGGATACCTCAAGATCTTGGTGCAAATAGCAATGGTGGCCTTGAATTTGCGGTTATGAATTTTTCTATATTCCGTGCGCTTCACATTTTAGATGGCAATCGAGACCTTTACCTTGTCTTGAACCTTATTCGATCTTGGCTGGAATGTGAAAGAGGAAATTTCAGTTATCGGGATGCCAATTTTGATCATGCACATCTTCCTCAATTCCATCAAAGTGGCGGAAGTATTTATCAATGCTTTCAATCGTCGATTGCAATGAAAGCAGGTAACTTTTCGGAAATTGTGAAGATGGTTCAGAATCATTTGATGACTACATCTAACTCGCCTCCAGCACCAACACCTACCTCGTCCATTAACTCATTGCTGCAGTTTGCGTATAGCTCCAATGTAATTGCCCAGCCGATTCAAGCAACATCAAAGGCAACTTCTGCTTTATTTCCTGTCTCGACTCAGGCCAGCGCAACTCCTGACCCTACCATATCAACTGCAACACCAGCTTCTTATTACCAGATTCATCCTAATGTTATTTATCCTTTGTTGAGTCTCGTCTTCAAGTGTTTAGTATATGGAGATCTTACAACCCTTCATTCTTTTTATAACGCGATGAAGTACGAATCTTCAGCCCTATCAGGAATCGAAGGTTTAAGAGATTTTCTGCCTTGCTTCTTAGAGTATCTTTGCAAACAATCGTCTGTGATTATTGTTCAAGATTTACTGGGAAGAAACATTTCGACATCACCAATACAAAGGTAAGGCGCGAGGATGATATTTTGTGACATGCTAAACTCAATTCTTGTTGTAGACTTCTTCGAGATCATTTATTAACTTTTCAAGATCTCCTATCGCGTTATAAACAATACAAACTCAAAATCAAAGAACTAACGTCTACTACCGGATCTAGCGAAATTGGTGATAACTCTAGTAAGAGTAAAAGCCTAAAAGAAGAGGAAAAGCTTCTCATGGAAGAGACTGGGTTAGAATATGCTGAACTGCGCCTAATGGACCAACTTCGATTGGATGTGGTGAATGAATTTACGACTTCAGAAATTACAACACAAAATATTGAAGATGTCACAGCTTACTTACCTTCCTTTGATGAATTTGTGCGTCATATTTTCCGTCCTGTTTGGAAATATTGTCGTTTGCACAATGATTTGGAGATTATGATGTCTTTTGCCTCAGTTATTGCGGATACATTACATATCGTGAATGATCAGATCGAACGAAGAACCTATGGTGCGGATCAAATGAAGAAGACTATACAAGGGTGGGAGAACCTGATTCGTGAAATTAGGGTTGTCCTTCTGCTTAAAAGTCGAATTTACGCGGATAAGGTTGTTCCTGCATCATATACGATCCAATCATTAGCGACGGGTGAGTTATCATTATATCAAATCTTAGCCTATGATACTTTAGAGTTCACTCATCGTGTTGACCAATCTCAAGAACATGAAGATAGATGTCGTGAGTTGTACAAGCGACGAGTTGCTGGTGTTGATATTAGTATGCAAGACTCCAGTGTCTTATCGCAAGCCAAGGATGGTAGCGGGGGAAAAGGTTCTGAGGTATTAGTCGCTTGGGGAGGCATTGCTGATAAGAGATGGAGAGATATTATCAGCTTGGCGATCAACGAGGATACTGCCGAAGAAGAGGAAGATCGTTTCCTTTACGCGCAAACCATCTTAGATACCCCTCCTCCTTCCTCCCTATACCCAAGTAGTCTCCCTTCCGCCTCAGCAAGTGCCAATAATACGACAGGAGACAAAAGAGGGAAATCCAAGAGAAGAAAACCACTCTTATTATATTTCCCTGAACACAATCATCGAGTTTTCCTTGGTGCTTACCGAGCGATCATTCTTGCTCAAAGATGGAATGAGAAGATTGATAGCATGGAAAGACTAGTTATCGTAATGGAGCATCTCTTTGAGATTCCTATTCTGTGGAGGTCAATCGTTGCGCTTGAAATTTACTCTGTCTATATTTTCCCAGTGATTGTAACCTTGATGAATCTTGAGGAAGATAAAGATCAAGTGATGATGAATCATTCCGCAATTTCTACTGCAAGAAAGGAGCAGGTGAGAGAAAACTTCTTTGCTATCGTTTTACCCTTCTTCATGATTGCTTATCTGTGTAGTTACTGAATATTATGGCTGAGAAGAGTCTTTTGGAGAGCTTCGTTCGTTGTTCAGTGGAATTGCTGAACTATGTACTTGAGGTTGCTTCTACATCTAACATCGTTCCCGCAGGAAATACGTCAGCCTCTTTATCGAATCCGCCAACAACTGCAGCTGTTGCCTTTGATGCAATGACCAATGAACTTCTTCTTTCCACCACTGCTGGACTCAAGAGCCAAGTCACGCACAATAATTCCAATGCGGAAAGCGAATCAAATAATGTCGTGTATGATCTGAATGAAGTCAAAAACTACTATCATTACTCGTATTGTTCGGATGATTTCATCACAAATAATGAAGAAATTTTTAAAGATGAAAATCCTGTTAATATCTGGCCAAAGAAATATGATTTAAAACTTGTTTTACTACATTATGAATATTATTTCCACTCTCGTTATCAAACAAGCGCTCCTAACACTTCATCAAACAAAACTGCAGCTGGAGTTGGTGGTATTGGTGCAGCGGTAACAGGAAATGAAGGAAGTGGTAGTAATAAGATCAGGCGTCAGTATTATATTTGGAACAACAAATATCAACTGTTCTATCATATTTCGATCTTGTATGTTACACAATTGCGCTTTACTTGTGGTTTAAGAGGATTGAAGCCTTCGCAACTCCTTGGAAGCAATATCTTAGACCTTATTAATGAATCTAGTTATTACGATGATTATGTCGCTCAGCAAATTGACTGGAAGAAGGTAAGTGGCAGTAAAATCCGCAAAAGCATAGATTAATTTTTCTTTTTAACATCAATTAGATGAGAATGAATCGTTATTACGACTATGGTATGATTAATATTCGTTTAGAGTTCTTAGAACAATGTTTCCTTCGATCTGATGCAATTGCTACCTTTTCTTTGAAAATTATTTATAATTTATCGAAACTATGGGATTTTGAGACAGATATCATCTATCTCATTCATCTTAAATCTCTTCTTTCTAAGGGAGATATCGACAACGAGATGGAAGGAATCATCGCAAAGGTAAGTGAGAATTTGTATTGTTCCATCTCTCTTTTCTTACATGAAATATATGATCAAAGTGTTCGGATGTGAACTTAGTTTCAGATTTCCTTCTCCAATTATTAAGAATTAAGATGGGATTATTAATTTTACAGATTGAGAAATATGCTGTCTTTAGTCCTCTCATTGTCATGTTTGATCCTGAAGCAATGGAATGGGCTAAATATTCCATTCGTCCACTTCAATCTTCTTCTTTTACTGGCACAACAAGCAATCCAGCGTCAGTTTCACCTTCTTATTCCACTCTTTCTGCTTCTTTATCAAATTTATCACCATTATTAACGAATGATGCTCCAGTATTAATGAATTCTACTGTCACATCTTCATCTTATTATGGTATGTCCGGTGGTGGGAATTATACTGCTGCTTTTGCTAGTGGTCCACCAGGATCTTCTGCTGCATCAAATACAAACTTTGTTAAGATTATTTTAAAAGATATTTTATTAATCAAGCGAATTGTCACACAGGTGCAGCACCTCCTTCTTAACCTTCCTCTGGGCAAAGGTGGTGTTCCTGGAGATGCCAGTGTGAACAATACTCAATACTATTGTGATAAATATCGATTATTCAGATCTTGTTTCTTGGATTATGCCACCGCTACTCCTGCAAACACTTCTTCTGTTCCTCCTGTCAAGGGTTTAAGCGGTTCAGGAGGTGTTGGCAGCGGAGCTGGAAGCGGTACTGGCACTGGAAAGGTTGTGGTACAGTTTTCTTGGAATGATCGCAAACGCTCCTGTGAGTGGCTGTTAGCGTTGTGCAATGTGATCTCTCAGCTACAAGCAACGACAAATGTTTATTCTTCACCGAATGTCAGTCACACAGCTTCTCCTTCAAAAGTCAAGAAACCCGCACCAACGAAATAGAAGTCAATTGCACTCATAAAACAATAAGATGCTAATTATGGCGTTATCTGTTCCTTTTTTCCCCTCCTCTTTTATTGGTTCTTTAGTTTCATAAGGTTAAAATAAGTTACAATCAAAATCGAATTATTCCTACTCTTTCGTCTGTTGTTAATTAGGATAAGAGATAAAATCGAGAGGATTATAAACGAATGAATGGCTTTCTTCTTCTTCGTCATCTTTCTCCTCCTCATCATCATTGCCATTATCCTCTTCTTTATCATTACTCTTGTTCGAACTCTCCATCTCTTTCGATCGCTTTCTTCTCTTCTCTTCCTCTTGTCTTTCATCTTCTTCGATCGCTTCTATCAGCTGTTGGTGTTTCCTCTTCTTCTCCACCTTATTCAGGTAAAACTGATCGATTATATCACCACCATTATTACCATTACTGAAGTTGGACTTCTGAAGAGAAGGGGTGAGGGCTTCTTGTTGCACTAGAAGTAGTTCTAACTCCTGCACTTCCTTCTCTACCTGTGCAATGTTTATCGTCGAGTCATTACTTGACATCACTGCTGTAGAGGAAGAGTCGTTGTGTGCAGTAGCTTGCTCTAACTTCTGATAGAAGAGTCCTAGTTTCGTGTAATATGTTGTTTGTCGTAGTTTCTCGACAAATTCTTCGTTTACTAAAAGATTCTCTTCTTCTTCCTCCTCTTCCTTCTCCTCGACAATTTGTTGTTGTTCCTCTTCATTTGCTACTCTTTGGTCTTCTATCTTTTGTGAAATGGTCTTAATCTCTTGCATGAAACCTTCAAAGTCACCATCTACTGCCTTCACTTCCTCAGTCTCGTCTGACTGCACTTCAGTGGGTGGAACGACGTTTGATGAGGAAATAGACTCGATTACTAGTTTTTCTTCATATGGATTATCAAAGAATCCAGTCGGGAAGCTTGATGCGCTTGTTGTATTGGCTGTTGTTGTGTTGGAGGAGTTTACGGGAATTTCATTTGATTGCGTGGAAATGACAGCAGAAGGAGCATTATCAAAGAAATCAAACGGTAATTGCACTGTTTGAGGAACTGCTTTGGTTGGAATGCTCTTCGGTTGATTGTTAATGTCGCTTTGGAATGAAACTTCCTTCTTTGACGGTACTTGTTGTTGTTCTTGTTTTGGAGGTTTATTAGAAGCCTCCTTCATCTGCTTTAACAATTTCAACTTTTCCTTCCCTGATAAAGTATCTTGTGGCTTCGAAGCAAGCTTTTGCTTCATTAAACTTCGTATTGATTCATTTTTATTGTTCATTTTTCCATCAACCAAACGAACAACTCAAAACTGCACACTCTCATTAGAAGAGTATAAGACTCGTGTTACAATAGTGCCGGCTTGTTAGTCGGTATGCCGGTATCTTGTTTGGATTAAAGAGAGAGAAGAAGGAGACAAGGCTCAAAGCTCATGACTAGATGCCTTTGAAATGGAAGTCAATCCGTTTGAATGCCCAATTTGTCTGTCTGTTTACAGTCATGAGAATACTCCGACAACTCTTCCGTGTGGTCATTCCTTCTGCCTCTCTCATGTGACAATCTTAAGGGATTGTTGTCTCTGCAGAAGAACTATCCCAATTGGATTCGTTTGTGAACCAACTTTTGCTCTTTTAGATGGAGCATTGTGGTATACAAAGTTTTCTAATCGGTAAGAAGACTAACAGGATCTCCTTGCTGCTCTTTTCTAATCATGGATATGTTATATAGATCTCACCAAAGCCAGAGTCTTTCAACAGAGAAATCCGAAACTTTAAAATCCGAATCATCAAAGAAAGCTGCTGAGGTTTCTGACGAGGAATTGGCTCGATTATTGTACTTTGAGTTAAATGGAACATTCCCTGACGATTCTCCTGCTGCACCGACGCCTCCACCTCCACCACCTCCTCCACCTCCTCCACCTGGACCGCCTCAGTCCTTGGGTTCTGGGATGAAAGTTGAAGAGAATCAAAGAGAGAGTAAAAGTGTATTTCATCGGTGGTTTGGTCGTGCTGCTGCACCTGCGCCAGCACGGGCGACGACTGGTGGCGTTCACAAATCAAACATACAACAGAAGACTTGTGGTCATAACTGCTCCTTCTCTTCACTCGATAGATGTTGTGCTTGCATGGATCAACGGCCTTTGCAAAGAGAAGGAACCTACCCACGATATATTGATGGAAGCGGATGGCAGCAGAATGGTCTACGGAGAGACGGCTATTGTCCAGTATGTAAATCTTCTCGTCTGTAATATGAGAGAATTTCGTGATTATAAGCATGCTTGTCTTTTGATTTCGTCAATGAATCATCTTGACTTGTTTCTTGCAGAGGTAGATCTTATTTGAGCTATAGTATTTGTTTTTTTGGTTTAATATCATTTCCTCGTCTAATTTTCTTATCGAATAGAAAGATTGAATCTCTCATGCTAGCCTCTACTAATTGACATTCAAGAGAGGATGATCTTTGGTCTGACCTTTTCCTCATGAAGTGAAGAATGAGAAAACATTTTATTCTTTAAGAGCTACTAGCTACCATTAATATCGTCTACTACCTAAACAGCAAAACAAAAACAATCAAAACAGCGAGAAAAGTGGAAGACGAAGAGAGGCACCAATCATCTTCAAATAGATCATCGATTTAATGAGTGGTCCTTATCTCTGGAACAACTATTAATGTTGCTTCGCTTTACCTTTCTTTGCATTAAACTCAGGTAACCAATTTTCCTTAAACCATTCAATCGTACCTTTCCATCCTTGTTCAAAGGTAATTAAAGGTTCATACTGTAAATCTCTTTTAGCATTATCAATTTTAAAATAACGATTAATGACAAGCATTTTCACTGCAAATGGATTTAATTTTAATGCATAATTGACACGATGTTTTGGTACTCCACTAATAGCAGAGAAGATATTGCCTAAGAAGACACATAGATAAGCGATTGCCATCATAAATGATGTTGGTAATTTTGTTTTAGACCAAATGGATGTAAATCCTAAATTAACAATTGCTTCATCTAATATTTTCCAAAATAATTGATAACCATCATCTGTTACAATATAAAATTTTCCTAATGCAGGACTATTTGCATATAATGCTTCATATCCGAGGATTAAACCATGACAGTAGTTATCTACATGACACATGGAGATTTTATTTAATCCATTACCGAAGATGCGAAGGCTACCAGATGCTGCAGTCTCAAGGAAATTAGGTAACATGAGACCATCACGTGGACCATATACCTGATGTGGTGCAACAGCAATAGTCAAAAGATCTTCTTCCTTTGTACCACAAGCATCTAAAACTGCTTTTTCACCTAATGCCTTGGTTAATGCATAAGGTTGTAAGAATTCTTTCGCATAATCTCCTCCGTTAACACGGAATAAATCATCCTCAGTTAAACCATCGACATCAGGGTTAGGATAAGGGAATCGAGTACTAGGACTAGAACTCATGACAATTCGTTTAATTTGAAATTTTTTGCAAGTATTTAATACATTTAATGTTCCTTCATAATTCACTTTCACATATGCTTCCGCTGGATGGTATGGACCAACTAATGCAGCAATGTGGAACACACATTCAACACCTTTACAGGCATCTTCAACAACTTTAATATTGGTTAGATCACCCTGAACATAAACAATCTTTGGATCATTGGAAGCATTCTTTGGTTTTGGTGCAATATCAAAAGATACAACTCGTTCTGCACCTCGTTCAACCAACATTTCGACTAATCTTTGTCCTACAAATCCACTACCACCTGTCACTAAACATGACTTTGGAATTTTTCTAAATCCTGGTTTCAGAGCTGATGCCATATCTAATTGTGTTGTTAGGGTATAAATCTCTATGAAGTAGTTGTTTTGTAAGTGTTTTATCCACTCAAACAACAGGCGATTGCAGAAAGAGGACGTGTTCTCTAACAGGGGTGAGCGAAGAAGTTTTGACTATAGGGGAAGGGAGGGATGAACAGTAGTAGAGGATACATACATACATAGCAAAGATATCTCTATTCGTAATTTAACTCTTTATTTAGGAGGATGAAATATAGTGTGATCTTTTCTTTCGAAAAATGAAAGTAGGAAAGCATAAGGGAAGTTCTTGATTTTGATTAATTTAAAAGAAGAAAAGAGTAGGATAAAGCTGAGACCTAATATTTCGCCATCTCTGTAGCTTCGAGTAAACGCTCATTGGTACTACCTACTAAATAAAGACATTTCTGATCTCTAGTTCATTCTTCCCTAAGATCGCCAAGAGCGAATGACTTGGTTAACTTCGAAGACAGCACAGTATGCATGTCCTCTCTGGTGAGCAATATGGTCTTCTCCAAACTCAAGCAATGCATCGATTAATTCAGGAGTTGAAAGTTCCGATAGGTTTGGGAAATCATCCTTACAGGATTCATTAAACCATTCAATCGCAGTATCTCGCAATTCCTCCTCCGTAGCAGCAATATGAGAAGAAACTTCAGAATATTTATAATACTTTGAAATAAGAATATAAGGCATTTCTTTTGAATAAAGGTTCTAATGATAATATCTATAGGTATTATATAGTCATAGTCTAGTACTACTACTATACTGGCAATTGCATGGTTCAGAGAGAGGCTTGGGCACTGTGATGGCACGAGAAGTCTGGGAGAGTCTATGAAATTGGATGACGATGATGCTCATTAATCCCTTGAGATCAATTAAACTATCATATATCATAATCTCTATCATACTAGCACGATATCAGAGCTTCGAGACCATCATTGCCAGATCGATTGCGAGGGGTAATTGTCAGTTTCGACGAGTTGTAATTTTAACAAATTCAAGAAATATTGCCATGTCACGAACAACGAAGGAGAAAGCAGTTGAGAATGAGGAATTGGAATTAAATGCCAAGAAAATCATGAAATTCTTATTAGATCATGAGGTCCATTTACCATCCACTTATGACAGTGAAAGGAAAATCATTAATCTTTGTGTTAAAAATCTGGTAAGAATCTTCTGCAATCATACAACAACCTCCAATACATCAAACTACCGTTCAGAAAGCCAACGATCTTGATGTCGAACAGACCAAAAGTACTCTCTTGGAAAGATATAAAGAACCTCGTGAGAAGAAGAAATCAGGTCGTAAGAGGTCTGCGGATACTATTCTTGGCGGTCTCGTGAAAAAGCGCAGGAAAAAGAGAGCAACCTCAACACCAAAGATTGAAATTGTTCGTAATGAAGCGAATCGACCAATTGTGGAAATGATCAACGAAATGTCGGAACGCTATTTTGTATCTGGTGATCAAAATCGAGGTGGTAAGTGTGCTTGATGTTCTCACTCTTTTATTAATTCTTCGATCACAGCTGCTTATGCTTTAGCTTCCAAGATCCTCCGAGATACAGAACACAAAGTGGAATCAAGAGATTTGGAGAAATATCATGGAATTGGGAAACACATTAATGACCATATTCATGAATTTTTATCCACGGGAAAGGTTGAGCGACTCGAGGAGCTGAGAAACATAACTTAATTACAGTTTCACACCTTTCATGAAATCTGAACAGTTGCTAATTTCGTGAAATCAGAAAATTCAAACTTATGGCATCTTTTCTCTTCCATGAAGTTACTGTCCATTAATCAAGCTGTTTCCTCTAACATCACATCAGTTTCATTTGATTTAACTTGCTTTCTTTCTTCAAACCAAACTTTACTTAATTTTCTCATTTTCTAATGGTAGCAAGTTAACAATAGCTTGTGAGACAATCATATCATCAGATTCTTCATGAAGGTGGTCGAGTTGTCTGACGTTGTCCCTTGTAAAAGAGAAGGAGATCAACACAGAATGCAGTAAAATTCGAAGAAGCAAATTCTTAGATGGATCTAAAAGGATCTCTCGATGCTCTTCGAATAACTGTACTGGTAAAAGACAGAGAAACGTTAGATCAGTTTGACATTGCCATGATAGCACTCCTCGATCCCCTTGAGCTTCTTCAATCCGACGATATGGAAATACTCGACAGAGAAGAGACTCTTTTTCATCTTCTTTGACTTTCCAATCATCAGTTCCTTCTTTCATCGGCTGATTGAAGGAGGCATTTAATGGTTGATGAGAGAAAGTATTTCCATCGGAATTCCCACTGGAGGAAAGTTTGACTCGACCTACAATCTTGAGTTGACCACAAATAGATCTTCGACTGCAAGAGAGCAAAGGCAGGTGATGAAAGAAAGGGGAGAGGTAATGTGTATGATTACATCTTAACGAGAGATAGCGCTGACGCTCTTCTTCCCAAGCAGTCATATGGCCTCTTTTCTTGAAAAACTCGACGAGGATGGAATATTCCTCGACGATTTTTTCCAGCTTTAGAACTTTCCGTCTCTTCTCAGTGGATAATGTCGATGGTGTAACAGGTAATGGCCGCTTTCTACCAGATGTTGCTAATATGATCTTCTTCTCTATCGACGAAGAATTGTTGGTCAAGTGTACTAAATTTGCATCAGATGCTTTTCTCTTTCTAGTATTTTTTGGTGTCACGAAGATTGATTCAGAAGGTTTATTCTGACGATCATGAGTAATCTTCATTCCCAATTTTTCTTCCGCTAAAATCCCAACCTTCGGAGAACTGATACCTTGTTCGATAGAATGTGACAAATCTAAGGTTTCTGAAGTAATTGGAAATATTTTGGTATGATCAGCTCGCTGCAAACGAATTACTTCATGTAGCTGATCTACTTCCATAATTGCACCTAACTGAATGAAAATCATTCGATTCTTTTGCAAATAAGTTAGTTGCTTTGCATACTGGGTTAAAACAGGGATTGTAATCTCCACACCGTATTGGTTTGCATCACAAGCAAATAATCTCAAGCAATTCACCTCTAATTCTTTGTTTCCTTTCGGTTGACTGTTCGTGGAAGAAGATACATCAAGGGACCAATCTAATAGAATGACCGCGACAGATAATTCGGAACCAACTAAAGTCTGGATATCTTCGTATGAGGGAAATGCTGAAATCAAAGAATGTAGAGAAAAGAAGGTGATTAATCTTCCTTGATGAAGAAGTTCATTTTTCTTTGGGGATTGTTCATAAATTTGGAAATCAGATAAAGCCTCTTCCTCAACTTGAGATATCGAAAACACATCGTTCGTTTGTTCTTCTTCTTCCTCCGACTTGTGATACGGACTCCTTTTCGTCTCCTTCAAACTTGAAAAAGAAGTTCCTGAAGTTGTATTCACCTTCTTACAAAAGGAATTCTTTGTTAATGATAGAAAATTTGTTGAAAAGAGATGACGATGATACTTTAAATTCGTAATAAATAGTACATCACCACCTTTATATGCTGCTGACATATCATCCTCACCGTCGTTATCCGTTGATGTTGTTGCTGCTGCAGGAAAGCGAATCCAACAAAGAGTATTCGAAATAACACATCTTCCGAGGAAGTCGCGATATCCAACCCCATCAATTGTGTAAAATGTTGGCTTTATCCGAGTTTTCTGTCACACTTTTATCAATTGGATCAAAAGGAAGAGGGGTCTGACTTACTTTCTTGCGCCCAGAACGAGGTTCTCTTTCAACTTCGTCTTCTTCCTCGCTTTCATTAGAATTCATATCGAAATTACTATCATAAGATTGGTCTTCATTCCATTTCTCCACCCATCCTTTTAACCAAGTGTATTCTTCCTCTCTATGCATTAAGAAACCGCTTACAATCGTATTACCAGCGCCATTATTCCCGCTACTAAAATATTTTTCCATTTCTTCGATTTGAGCCACACTTGCTCTCATCATCACTTCAGTTGGTTTTAAAATCTCAATCTTCACAGCATACACTGGACCACCATCTAAAAGAAAACTTTCAAAACCTATTATTGAGAAGGGATGGTACGAACTGACCTAAGCGCAATGATCGAATCGATAGACCACGCGACAAAAATCGGGGATGGACATATCCGAGAGGTGATCTATGATGAGCACATCGGATTCCATTATACGAAAGCGAGATTTTTGCCTTTGATAAAGTATCCTTCCGCTCATCACCTTCATTCCCATCATTTGCAATGAACGAAGAACTCAGTATGACAATTTTATAACCATCCTTCAGTTTTCCCTTTTGCTTGGATAAATACGTCATGATAAACAAGTTAATGAACTTCTTACCTTATCAATAAGCTCCGATATTTTCTCATCGATAGTCGCTTGTATCTCCCACCAACCATCCGTAATTTTAACAACATAATTGCTCTTAGTAACGCTACTCGAACGAAGGGTAGACACATGATTGGAAGAAGATTGATGGTTTTTATTTTCTGATACTTCTGACAAGCTGTTAGCCTTTGCATGAATCAATATACAAACACACAAGGGCCAGAGAAAGGTTTCAATTGAATCACAGCGATGCAAAGGTGAAATCCGTTGCTTTGCTTTGATATGTTTCGAATTTGAACCTTTTGTCGTCTTTAGTGATAAGGGAATTGAACATTCTTGATAGTAAAAGAAGTAACGGCGAGTCAGTGAATGCAGTAAATTCTGTTTCGATATAGGGAGCCATAAATAAAGAGATGGGTATTTGAGGGAATAGCTGATCAAAGTCCAGATGATCCAATCTATCTGGAACTTTAACCACAACAAAGTAGGTTGAGAAAGGGTGTCTTCAAAGGTAGAGATAAACTCTCGAAATAACAATGATGAGGCAGAGGTTTGTCCAAGTTGAAGAGGGGAATAAGAAAGATACATCTCATCAGAAGAGAAGCAAATATGATTTCGAACGGAAGAAGAGGATACTTTCGGGAAAGAAGAGGGCTGCCGAGGAGGGAGAACCATGTGAGAGATAACTGGGTAATTCAGCTGACAAATGAAGATACGTTGATCACGAAAATTACGAAAGGCGGTATGAGGAGAGACTAAAGGAAGGGTCTGAGCTTTCTCGGGGATCACAGGTGGCACAACAGCGGGAACTGCTGGTGTTTGTGCGTACTGAGCGACCGCACCTATCGAGAGAATCGTCGCCTCAGCTGTCGGAATATTATTTCCAAACCCCTCTGCCTCCTCCTCCCCTCGCTTTGCGCTACTGCTCTCTTCTCCTTTCGTGATGGTGCCTCTTCGCTCTCCTTCCCCATCG
>VKHI01000218.1:0-10521 GCA_015145745.1 Poterioochromonas sp. DS
CACCTACTATAAACTCATCCCCTACTCATTCACCTACTTTAACTTCCAAACCTTCATCCTTGTCTCCTTCCTTTCGACCATCTACTTCTAACATGAACTCTACGTCTTTATCTTCTTCCAAATCTGAAAGATTAAGTGATATTAATATCTTTTATGTCACTTTCTTCCCAGCTTTCTTTGTATTAATGATTCTTATTACGATTCTAATCTGCTGTTATTGTAATGGTATTAAAGCCACTAACGGTAAGTCTTTTCCGTTTATATTACTTCATCTACATTGATTGTTATACGAATAATTTTGTATCAATAGTGCTTTCTGGGAAGAAAGATAGAAAGTATGAAAAGGTTGAAAAAGCTGGTGATCATCCTGGAACTAACGTCGTTGAGAGACAACGTTTCTATGAATTATCATTTTAATTCGTTTTCCAATCCAATTGAAATTTATATATTATTATCATCAAGTAATTCATTGTCTTCTCCCCTTGAACAACCCACTCTCCTTCATAAACATACTATGAAGGAAATACTCTGTGTTAGTATTTGACAAATTAATGGTATTAATTATTGATTGTTTGATTGGATTTCTTTTTCTCTACTTTTCATTTATTTTTGTATTTCTATTATTTTCTATGATGAACAAGAAGATGATTACACGGTCATTTGTTTCATATTGTTGGAAGGTTTGTTCTTATATTTTGGATGGATGGTTGTATTCATTGAAACCGTTAATTTCTTTTGTTCTTTTGTATTATCTTCTCCATTCTTTTTCTTTTTCTTTTTTTCTGCCATTAATATTAGTATAGCCCTCCCCTCATAGTCGACATCGTATGTTGTTGTAATGTTCTATCGATGTTCTCATCATATAACAAGGCAATTTTAATAATATAAGATAATATCATATAAGTTTAATAATGTAATCTCATAAAACAAGTCGTATTACTTGAACTGTCTTAAGCTTTCGGTTGCTAGAGTATTTATTGCCTTTATTTGAGTCACGTTAAGAGTTTGCCATCATTTACCACTCAACTATCAGCCATCTTCACAATAGAAGGTCACAGTAGCAAGCGAAGAAAACAACGATTTTTGTGCATCAGTTAGAGCTTTACAAATTCATCACAAACAAATTTAGAGGCTGCTAATCTTTGGTGGCGATGAAGTTTCGAGTCAATCCACCTTACAAATCATTCTTACAAAACATTATTAGGATTATTCATTCTACTTGCAGCTTTTGTCGGTGGACCATTTATCTTTCTTTGCATCCATCCCTCCGATTTAACTTCTCGTCATCAACTTTCAACTAATTCTCAGGTAAATGCTGTTTAAAGTTGTAAATCAAACCTTTAGAGTCGTTCCAAACTTCTTTTTCTCCAAGATATTGTACGGTGTAAATTCCTCGCGAGTGGCCCATTTATCTGCTGGGTCAATCCAACCTTGCACCATGGGCGAAATCAATGGTCAACTGTCAACGGTCGATTCAATTCAAAAAGGAAATTTTAAATCATATTTTATTTCCACTTTGCTGAAAAGAAAAAAAAACAAAAATGTCTTTCTTCTTCATCCTTTTTGTTCTTGCTACTGTCACTTCGTTGGTGAACGGTGCGTCTTTAGAGCTTGTTGCAGGGAATTTAACCATTCCACAATCTGTTGAAAATGTTCCAGGCACATTATCAGGGCTCAATTCGACTAAAGGTATTTGGGCAGACTTAAATGGGAATCTTTACATTGCCGATGCGGGTAATTACAAAGTACGAGGATTGGATTCGAATGGGATCATCTCAACTATCCTTGGAACAGGTCAACAAAGTGACGAGGGTATTGATGCATACCATCTTACAGTCAGTTTTGATGGAGTGCATTCTATTCAAGGAGATGAATTTGGGAAATTATTCGTAACAAGTGGAAATTATTTCATTTGGAAAGCTGAATTTGGGAAAAGAACTAGTGTCGAGCGAATCGCAGGAGCGACTCCAGCTACCCGAGGATATGGAGGAGATGGTGGTCCATCAGCATTAGCTAACTTAAATCAACCTATGGGAATGTATATAACCGCTGGCTTGCTTTACTTTGCTGATTATGGTAACGATCGCATTCGAGTAATTGATCTTAACTCTGGTATCATTACCACTATAGCAGGGAATGGAATTACAGCTTTCTCGGGAGATGGAGGCCCAGCTACTTCCGCCAGTCTATCAAAACCTACCAGTGTGTGGATGGATAATGGATATCTCTATATCACTGATACAGGTAATAATTGTATTCGAATGATTAATTTATCATCAAATATTATTGAAACATTGCTTTCTGGTCTTAATCAACCTACAAACATCGTGTTCGATAGTGATCGCAATGCTTACTTCGCTGAGCCTTGTCGTATAATGAAGTTTGATGGAGATTTCGTCTATACTTATATAGGGTCGTATTCTTCATGTGGTGTACAACAAGGAGAGGAGAGGATTGCCGCTCGTGATGCCATTAGTGCACCAAGAGGAATCACATTGGATGCGAATGACGTTCTTTATTATTCTGAAAAGAATATTGTTCGAAAGTATTCTTCATTGCAAGCACCTTCCAGAACTCCCACGGCAACACCCACGCACTCACCTATCAGTACTGCCTCCCCAACCTTAAGCATTGGTCAACCTTCAAGCAAGCCTTCTAGAGTTCCATCAGGTCAGCCAACAGGTCGACCTTTGCTAATCCCTTCGTCGCAACCATCGTCGAATCCAAGTACTGCACCGACTAATCATCCGTCCGGTCAGCCAACAAGTCGACCTACGCAGCCGACAAGCCGGCCTAGCACCCAGCCTACAGTATACCCGAGTGAAACACAAACAGAACAGCCGTCATCCTCATATCCAACTACCTCACCTCTTCCCACCTCCTATCCAACTACCTCAGCACCGTTGACCTTACCCCCAAGTACCTCACCTCTTCCCACCTCCTATCCAACTACCTCAGCACCGTTGACCTTACCCCCAAGTACCCCACCTCTTCCCACCTCCTATCCAACTACCTCAGCACCGTTGACCTTACCCCCAAGTACCTCACCTCTTCCCACCTCCTATCCAACTACCTCAGCACCGTTGACCTTACCCCCAAGTACCCCACCTCTTCCCACCTCCTATCCAACTACCTCAGCACCGTTGACCTTACCCCCAAGTACCTCACCTCTTCCCACCTCCTATCCAACTACCTCAGCACCGTTGACCTTACCCCCAAGTACCCCACCTCTTCCCACCTCCTATCCAACTACCTCAGCACCGTTGACCTTACCCCCAAGTACCTCACCTCTTCCCACCTCCTATCCAACTACCTCAGCACCGTTGACCTTACCCCCAAGTACCCCACCTCTTCCCACCTCCTATCCAACTACCTCAGCACCGTTGACCTTACCCCCAAGTACCTCACCTCTTCCCACCTCCTATCCAACTACCTCAGCACCGTTGACCTTACCCCCAAGTACCCCACCTCTTCCCACCTCCTATCCAACTACCTCAGCACCGTTGACCTTACCCCCAAGTACCTCACCTCTTCCCACCTCCTATCCAACTACCTCAGCACCGTTGACCTTACCCCCAAGTACCCCACCTCTTCCCACCTCCTATCCAACTACCTCAGCACCGTTGACCTTACCCCCAAGTACCTCACCTCTTCCCACCTCCTATCCAACTACCTCAGCACCGTTGACCTTACCCCCAAGTACCCCACCTCTTCCCACCTCCTATCCAACTACCTCAGCACCGTTGACCTTACCCCCAAGTACCTCACCTCTTCCCACCTCCTATCCAACTACCTCAGCACCGTTGACCTTACCCCCAAGTACCCCACCTCTTCCCACCTCCTATCCAACTACCTCAGCACCGTTGACCTTACCCCCAAGTACCTCACCTCTTCCCACCTCCTATCCAACTACCTCAGCACCGTTGACCTTACCCCCAAGTACCCCACCTCTTCCCACCTCCTATCCAACTACCTCAGCACCGTTGACCTTACCCCCAAGTACCTCACCTCTTCCCACCTCCTATCCAACTACCTCAGCACCGTTGACCTTACCCCCAAGTACCCCACCTCTTCCCACCTCCTATCCAACTACCTCAGCACCGTTGACCTTACCCCCAAGTACCTCACCTCTTCCCACCTCCTATCCAACTACCTCAGCACCGTTGACCTTACCCCCAAGTACCCCACCTCTTCCCACCTCCTATCCAACTACCTCAGCACCGTTGACCTTACCCCCAAGTACCTCACCTCTTCCCACCTCCTATCCAACTACCTCAGCACCGTTGACCTTACCCCCAAGTACCCCACCTCTTCCCACCTCCTATCCAACTACCTCAGCACCGTTGACCTTACCCCCAAGTACCTCACCTCTTCCCACCTCCTATCCAACTACCTCAGCACCGTTGACCTTACCCCCAAGTACCCCACCTCTTCCCACCTCCTATCCAACTACCTCAGCACCGTTGACCTTACCCCCAAGTACCTCACCTCTTCCCACCTCCTATCCAACTACCTCAGCACCGTTGACCTTACCCCCAAGTACCCCACCTCTTCCCACCTCCTATCCAACTACCTCAGCACCGTTGACCTTACCCCCAAGTACCTCACCTCTTCCCACCTCCTATCCAACTACCTCAGCACCGTTGACCTTACCCCCAAGTACCCCACCTCTTCCCACCTCCTATCCAACTACCTCAGCACCGTTGACCTTACCCCCAAGTACCTCACCTCTTCCCACCTCCTATCCAACTACCTCAGCACCGTTGACCTTACCCCCAAGTACCCCACCTCTTCCCACCTCCTATCCAACTACCTCAGCACCGTTGACCTTACCCCCAAGTACCTCACCTCTTCCCACCTCCTATCCAACTACCTCAGCACCGTTGACCTTACCCCCAAGTACCCCACCTCTTCCCACCTCCTATCCAACTACCTCAGCACCGTTGACCTTACCCCCAAGTACCTCACCTCTTCCCACCTCCTATCCAACTACCTCAGCACCGTTGACCTTACCCCCAAGTACCCCACCTCTTCCCACCTCCTATCCAACTACCTCAGCACCGTTGACCTTACCCCCAAGTACCTCACCTCTTCCCACCTCCTATCCAACTACCTCAGCACCGTTGACCTTACCCCCAAGTACCCCACCTCTTCCCACCTCCTATCCAACTACCTCAGCACCGTTGACCTTACCCCCAAGTACCTCACCTCTTCCCACCTCCTATCCAACTACCTCAGCACCGTTGACCTTACCCCCAAGTACCCCACCTCTTCCCACCTCCTATCCAACTACCTCAGCACCGTTGACCTTACCCCCAAGTACCTCACCTCTTCCCACCTCCTATCCAACTACCTCAGCACCGTTGACCTTACCCCCAAGTACCCCACCTCTTCCCACCTCCTATCCAACTACCTCAGCACCGTTGACCTTACCCCCAAGTACCTCACCTCTTCCCACCTCCTATCCAACTACCTCAGCACCGTTGACCTTACCCCCAAGTACCCCACCTCTTCCCACCTCCTATCCAACTACCTCAGCACCGTTGACCTTACCCCCAAGTACCTCACCTCTTCCCACCTCCTATCCAACTACCTCAGCACCGTTGACCTTACCCCCAAGTACCCCACCTCTTCCCACCTCCTATCCAACTACCTCAGCACCGTTGACCTTACCCCCAAGTACCTCACCTCTTCCCACCTCCTATCCAACTACCTCAGCACCGTTGACCTTACCCCCAAGTACCCCACCTCTTCCCACCTCCTATCCAACTACCTCAGCACCGTTGACCTTACCCCCAAGTACCTCACCTCTTCCCACCTCCTATCCAACTACCTTAGCACCGTTGACCTTACCCCCAAGTACCTCACCTCCCCCTACCGCTTCCTCTTCTCCTTCCTTTCGTCCTTCCATATCAAATGTGAACACTACCTCCGCATCATCTAAATCTGAAAGGTTAAGTGACCTTAACATCTTTTATGCAACTTTCTTTCCTGCGTTATTCGTTTCAGTTACCGCTATTGCAGTGTTTGCATATATTAACCTATATCCTAACCGTAAGTCTTCTGTTTCCTTTCTTTTCTTTAATATTCTTTTATACTTTGTATATTAATAGAGCTTAACGTCACAAAAGAAAATCCATATGAAAAGGTTGACAAAGCAGGTGATAATCCAAGGACTGATGTCGTCGAAAGACGTTTCTATGAATTATCAATTTAATTTCTTTTGTCGATATGGTTGGAATATGTATTTTCAGGAAGTCGTTTTCTCTCCTTTAAAGCACATTTAATAATCTCCAATAGTAAGCACCATGAAGAAGGAAATATACTTTGTTAGCAATTGACAAATTAATGGTATTATTTATTGATTGTTTGATTGGATTTCTTTTTCTCTACTTTTCATTTATTTTTGTATTTCTATTTCTATTATTTTCGATGATGAACAAGAAGATGATTACACGGTCATTTGTTTCATATGTTGTTGGAAGGTTTGTTCTTATATTCTGGATGGATGGTTGTATTCATTGAAACCGTTAATTTCTTTTGTTCTTTTGTATTTCCTTTTCTTCTCTGTTCTTTTTCTTTTTTTCTCTCTGCCATTAATATTAGTATAGCCCTCCCTTCATAGTATGTTGTTGTAATGTTCTATCGATGTTATCATCATATAACAAAGCAATTTTAATGATATAATATATAAGTTAGCATAGTCAAGTTCATCATTCTTCCTCTTTTATCTACAATTCTACTCTTAAGCTACTTCCATCGGCTCACTGGACCCACTTGATGGAACTGCACTCGCCAACACATTCGAAGCAGCTGTAGCATTCGACGCTGCTGTCACCGTAGCGATTGCATTACTTGCCGCTGCTGCTGCTCTCATTGAAACAATAGACCACTTATCTTTCTTTGGATCCATTGTATAGAAAGGAGTCCAATGTAACTTATCAGGATCCACTTTCAACTTATTCTCAGGATACTTGATCATTAATTCCTCTAATAGATCATCAGGAGCATAAATAACAATCGTTTCTGTCGTTTCTGATGTACTTCCTTCCTTCTCTGTTTGTTCCTCCTCTGATCCTTCTGCGGTCTTTAGAGGTGCTGGTTTAGTAACCATTACCTTCTTCAACAGACCAAGCAGCTCTAACGTGGTGATCACATCTTCTTGTAAGATGGATGTCGCATATGTGATGTCCATGATCGAAATCGCCTGACCGGAATACTGTCGAAGCATTCGCACAATCGTACTCGCCCAGTACGATCGATAACCCAATGCACCAAGATCTGACAAAGGTTTCTCTGGTGACCCAACTTTCTCCTCTTTCTTTGATAATTCATATGAGAACTCCATTAAAAATCGTCCATATCCCTTCCTCTGTACAAAGGGAAAGGATAAGATACATGCAAGATTATAACCTGACTCCGAATATCTATTAGCAAGAGAAGAGAAGGTAAGATTGGTGTATATCATAGAAATTGCAATGGATAACTTACTTTTCTTTACTAAAATATCCTACTGGATGAAATCCTGTCGCATCACGAGTACATAAAATATAGAAAAGAAAAGGATCAACATCCCAATATAATGTTTTATGATCTAAAAATAATTTTGCAAGATAACATAAATTTTGACAATAAATCTTTTCTACTGCACCATCAACTTCAAACATAGAGATTGTATCATCACGATAGATTTCATTCCCAGGTGGATGACGATACGATGATGAAGTTGATGTAAATATCTTTTGTTGATATCGAATTAATTCTTCCTTCGTACGAAAGAATCTTAATGTATATTCATCAAAATAAAGAATATCAATATAACCATTAGGATAATATTCTTTAGGAAATGGTGAAAAATACCAACATTCCATAATATATTTACCTAATTGAACATATTGAATATTTTTCACTTTGGTAACTCTTTCATGTTCTAATAATGATTCTTCATCAAATCCTTCATGTTCATCATGATCTAAATCTGCTATTGTTGAGAAAAGTGAAGAAGACATTGCCCCCGAACCTGTCGTTGCTTGAGGTGGCTTTGGTGTTTCTTTGTTATGAGGACTGTGTTTCTTCTGTTGGTTCATCTGTTGTTGATATTGTTGATCTAAAACATTCGCAACGGAAGGAGGAGATATAATACGAGTACTATCAATCCACTCGTCATTACGTCGATTAAAGTCGACATAATGCACATAATATCTCCAGATATGTGTGTCTGGGTGAAAGTTCCTCTCAATAATACGGGACAGACGCTCGGTTTGATCTCGATATCGAACTACTAGGCTGTGACCAAGGGTATATGGGTGTTCGTCGACCTCAGGATCTGGTGTAAGGGGAGTGGTTGTGATCGGTGGGATTTTCTCGATCTCTTTCTTCTCGGCATTTGCTGTATTTTCACCAGGGATCTGCTCCATTGCATCCGTAGAAATCTGTGCGCCTATTGTTCCATCATCAGAAACACTTGGAACAATTGGTATATTATTCGAGGTCGCTTTGTTATTCCTTCTGCTGGTATTGGAGGAAGTTGACAACTGCGACAAAGTTTCGGTTGATGCGCTTTTGTCGATGGATTTTCTTTCTGATCGCCGTCCTGATAATGACGAACTTTCTTTTGGCGCAGTTGCAGCAGGCGCTGATGAACTATTGACTGCTAATGCTGCTTTCTTTGGTGGAGGAGTTGGATTGCTATTAATATTGGTTTGACCCGATCGTCGTGTTGAAATTCCCGTTGAAGTTGGAGTTTGATTCATACTCACATCATTGGCAGGTGTCTTAGGTGTTGCTGGTGGTTGAGGAGGGAGAGATTCTCGATTTCTTTTTCTACTCATTTTTTTTGCTCTTTGTTTTGATTGATTGTTACACTTTCTCGAAAAAAGGCGCTACCTTTATGTGGTGACGCCTTCATTTAATAACACATTCGTTGAAATGATTAGAAAGGGAGGGAAATAAAACAGATGGAGATGATTAATTTCAGAAAGTAAAAAAAAAGAGCATTGTACACTACATCATCAAGAATTATTTAGAAGTTTTTGTTTGTCTTTTTAAATTTTTAAGGACCTCTTCTTCTTTCTTTTTTTTTCACCATGCGAATCTATCTAACGCGGCTTGAGTTGATTGTAAATCAATTTGAACCTTCTTTCTCTTATAGAAAATTGGACAATCACGATTTGAACAAAGGACTTCTTGATGAAATGATCCTTGACATCTTTGGCATTCTGTCCATAAAGAATTGTAAATTCTTTGATGATGATTCATTTCTTCCAATTTTGCTATATAAATTTCACTTTCTTTACCAATACAATTATGACATAATGGAGAACCAACAACTTTTTCCTTCTCAGAAATTAATGTTTTACACCCCATACATGCTTCCTTCTTCACCGCAAAATTCATAATACCTCCTGCCTTGGCGGTAGGCGTTGGTTTAATTACAGTACGTGTATGATCACCACTAATTAATACTTGCGGATTTGGTATAATTGCTTCGAAAATACGTGTTAAAGGTCCTGATAATTGATTGGTTAAATAATATTCTGTATCAATCGGTAAATTATTATCTAATACATAAACAGGATCTTCTGACTTCTCATAGGCTGGAGCACCTTTAGCTGCTTGTATAATCACATAGGGTACACGATCACCAACACTAGGTGCCGTACCTGGATCACGTTTTTTCATTCTCATTGCTAATTCAACATGTGCTTGTTTTGCTGAATAATCAGAATCATCAGCAGATTTACCTAATGACTTTGTAATAACTAACATGGAAATATCTAATTTATTTTGTAATAAATCAGCGATTGTACCTTTTGTATAATCAATTGCTGCTTGTACATTACGATCAATTAATATTTTTCTTAAACATGTATCAATCACTCTTCGAACAAGTAAACAATTATCACGACGTACTGTTTCAAGACCTTTTGCATCTAATTTATCATATTTATCAGGATTTGTCCATAATAAACCAGCATAACGTTTCTTATTCATTAAAAGATATGGGAAATAAACTTTCTCAAATTCTAATTGAATTGGTCGAGGGAAAATCGCTGAAACCTCCTCTGCTGCAATACGAGCTAAAGGCATTGATTCTTCTACTGTCGCATAACCAAACTTTACCATGACAGAGTCAGTATCACCATAAACAACTTCTGCATCATGATCGTAACCATTAGCTTTGGTGTACTTGCTCTCTACAAAGGTTCTGGTGGAGAGGAGGAGATTACGACCATATGCCGTCACAGTAGCAGCAATGGGCAGACATGGCAGTTGGCCAACGTTAGCACCGGTGAAACCGTAGACAGAGTTTGCGGAAATCTTCAAAGCTAACTGTCGACCGTTCTGGACAGCCTTCTCCATCGGATCTGTCGCTGCCGCCATGTCCTTTTTTGCTCTCTTACGTGCTGCTAACAATTCATCGAGAATTTGTGGAAGGATTCCCTTACGAGTTGTCGATTTTACAAAGACATGACCAGTGGGAGATTTCTCATACAAGTTAGGATCTAATTTCTGAAGATC
>VKHI01000218.1:16627-33734 GCA_015145745.1 Poterioochromonas sp. DS
ATTAATGTGTTATAATAAGAAGAATGTCGATTTCTCTTCCACCAATCACAAAGGCTCCCAGTGGAATACCAAATTTGAAAAGCACACTAACAGATGTCTATAGTGATAATGAAGGAGATGATGATTCTCAAGGATCTGATGCAGATGAATTCAATCCAATCCCCACTACTTCTAACACACAGAAAGATGGAAATTCACCAGGTGGAGGAAGACCTAGATCTAGAACAGTCTCTGTTATAGAACCTTTAGCATTACCTAAAAAGAAAAAGGACAAAAATAAACAAAAGATCTATGAAATTGATTATGTCGGAACAGGCACTTTCCAACCCTCCCAGTTAAACCTCCTGAACAAACGATCCATTGAACCAATACGATCCACCGACGCTCTTCTTTCAGCAAGAGGTCTTCATCATCGTTCAGCAGATGTCTTTATACGTGAAGTTCATAATGCAACGAATATTATTAATGGAATGATGAGAGGAGAGAAAGTCACCTCCTCCAAGTATAAACCATCACCACAGCTATTCCAACCACATTTAACCCGTGCTTTAGCCTATGAAAGATTACATAAAATTGATCAAGCAATAGAAGATTATGGACAATGTCTACGGATTGATCCGAAGTGTTCCATCGCCTATTTCAATCGTGCTAACCTATATAAACTAAAAAAGCAATACGCCACCGCCATTAATGATTTAAATGAAGCAGTGCGATTAGAACCAGCGAATATAGAGTATCGTACAGCACGATCTATTCTCTTCCGTGAGTCAGGACATTACGGAGAAGCTGTGAAAGATACTCTCCTAACACGTGCATTACAGAGAGAACCGAATATCGCTCGAACTCTTGAATTAGGGAGTGAGGTTGCATTAGATTCTGATTTAGTATATGCAATGAAGATAGCACAAGATCCAATTATTACTGCATTAGCAATACCTGGTGCACAACGAACAAATAAAGACATTGAACCAATATTAGACTTCTTAACAGGGTTAAAGTTCTTTTATTCCTTTCAATCGAACTATGAAGTCATGTCTGCCATTGCAAGGAAGGTTGAATTACAATCTTACTCTAAAAATAGATCAATCTTCCAAGAAGGTGACGTCGGGAATCATTTTTATATTATATTAGATGGTGAAGTATCCATTGTCAAAGTGAAGAAGGTCTTTGATGAAGTCATTGATACGACAGTCCTTGTTCGAATGTTTCGTGGACAAACCTTCGGTGAGACAGCATTAGAGAGTAAAGGTGGTCTACGTACTGCTGGTGCAATCTCTACACAGAAATGCAAACTACTCGCATTACACGCTGAGGACTACTTAACCATCTTATCACGCTTCCGCACAGTGATCAAAGAAGAAGTTCGGACAATTCTATCGTCTTCATCCATCTTCCAAGATTGGGAAACAGCTAAACTAGATTATCTTGCATCTTTTGCGATTATGAAGAACTATGCAGCAAATTCTGAGATATTAAAAGCAGGTGATCCTGTATCCTCCTTAATGTTAATTAAGAGTGGTATCGTCCAACTCATTAAATCTATTCCTAAGCCTGATATTTCAGCGATTATGAGAAAGACAGCAAATAATACTGTCATTGTGAATGAGAATTATTCAGAAGTCCCTGGTCTATGGGTGTTAAATAAGAATTGGAATCATCATTTAGATGATCATCTAAGACTTCTCATGCCAAATGATTTTGTTGAATTTACTGTTGGTGTATTAGGATCAGGACAGGTCTTTGGGGAATTAGCGCTATTAGATCCTGAGAAACCATCGCCTATCACTGCGGTATCATCGACTGCAGTGGAGTTGTATTGCTTTGAGAGTGATGTGTTATTAATGATTGGAGCGAGGTTTAATGCGACAACTATGAAGTCATTGCATGAAAGTTTGACATTGCATGATCCTCCAGCTGATAAGATCGCTTATTATTATCGATCGAAGTATAGTTGGGAAGTGAGAAAGAATCGTTTAATGAATCGATTGGGTAAAAAAGACGGTTAAAAACAACGTGAAGAGATCGCACGTAGAAAGAGCAGAGAAAACCTCTTCAAAGTTAGGAATTCGATCTGTTCAATTAATTACGACTCCACAGAAGAGTCGCAAAGAGTCCTCCAATCGCCATCAAATTCGACGAAAAAGAAAGAATAAGAAAGAGAGAGAAAGAATTGGTATTTCCTTTAATAATTAAAAATGAATAAGAACTACTACTAGAATCATTTAGAAGAATCTTTCTTGCATGGTTTCTTTTCTTTTTATAATTATTTAGAATTGTTTTTTTTTTTTTTTTCTTTTTATTATTAAGTAAGAGTATGATATGATATGATTGGATATGACGTGATAATCAATAATAGTAATGAAATGTAAAGAATGTTTTATATTTATATATGTACAGCTTCGAAAAGAAAGAATATCAATATAAATATAATAATAATAATAATCTTAAGCATTCTTTTCAAAAGCCATTTTCTTTTTTTTTTTTATGAACTAATGGTCAAGAAGAACATAAGAAATACTAATAAATTATAAATTATAAGAAGAAGAAGCCAGTGAAAGAAACAGAAAAAACCAAACAAAAATGAAAAAAAAAAGAAACAAAAATAAAAACCAAAGCGAAGCAAACTAAAGAATTAAGAAAGAAGAAGAAGAAGAATAATCAACGAAAAGAATCGAAAAGTAGCGAAAAAAAAAGAAAGAAAGGAGAGAAGAAGAAGAAGATCGATGATTTTGAATCGTCATCCTACGATAGAGAGATTTGATTCATACGAAAAGGAACGAAAAGTGGAAAATAAATAAATAATATAATATAAACTGGTTTAGAGAGAAATGAGAGAACTGAATATGAGATAGAGTGACTATACGATACAATCAGAAGGGAGGAGAGATAAGAAAGAAGAAAAACAAAGGAAAAAAGAGATCAATTTTTATCTCCACTTTATTTCCTTCTTCTTATCATCTTTCAGATTCTTCATTTGATCGATCTCTCTATCTTAACAGCTAGATGTACTATATGTGACGCTGTGTTATCACAATAGTGTTTGTTAGTAGTCATATATTAAAGGCCTGTGGATTCTTCTGATGAACATATCAGCTATTTCTCTTTTTTTGTTGTATAAAGGCTTCGTAAAGGCTTGTGTTAGAAGTGTGTAACTTAGTTGTAATAACGGATTTATTCTTTGTTTGAACTTGTTTCTTTGCTCTTTTGATGATGTCTTGTTGGGGACTTAATTCTTACCCCAGCTAGATCTTGTTAATCGATTTAATGCAATCGTTGCTTTCTCAACACCATTCTCACTTGCTAATCGATACCATTTAACTACTTCATGTAGTTTCTTTTGGACACCTAATCCTTTCTCATAGCAATAAGCAAGATTGTATTGTGCTGCAGGATAACCTAAAGAGAAAACAAAACATGTAAGAAGGAGTGAGGAGAAAGGGTTAGATGAATCACTTTACCTTGTTGTGCTGCAGCACGATAAAGTCTAATAGCCATAGTCATATTCTGACGAACACCATATCCTTTCTTATAGAAATAAGCAAGATTATTCTGAGCTGCTGCATTTCCTTTCTCTGATGCTCTTTCATAAAGTTTTAATGCCTTCTCAATATCAGGTTGATCAACACCAAGACCTGTTGAATAGCAGAAGCCTAAATGATACATTCCTTGACTATAACCACTGTCAACACTCTTTTGATACCAATCCACCGCAGTCACTGGATTATACTGGACTCCGACACCATATTCAAAGCATTGACCCACCTTACACTGTGCAGGAGGATATCCTCTCATTGCAGATGAATAAAACCAACGGAAAGCAGTAAAATGATCCATCTGAACGACTGCACCTTTCTCAAAGAAACATCCTAAATTACATTGAGCAGCAGGATGACCTCTCGCTGCTGCTGATTCGTAATACTGTAATGCTTTCTTTAAATCTTGAGTAATACCAACACCTCTTTCATAGCAATAGGCAAGGTTATATTCCGCGGCAATATCTCCTTGTGCTGCAGCCAAACGATACCATTTCACAGCCTCACAAGCGTTTTGTGCAACACCATGTCCATATTCATAGCATAAACCAAGATTCGTCTGTGCGGAAGCATGACCTTGAGCTGCTGCAACATTATACCACTTCACGGCTTGTGGCCAATCCTTGGTCACACCCATACCAGTGTAATAGCAAAAGCCTAAAAACGCTTGAGCGATGCTAAAGCCTTGTTGGGCAGAGTCATGATACCACCAATATCCTTCTCTCTCATCCTTGGGCATGCCTAATCCTTCTGAGGCGCAAACTCCAAGTAAAAATTGAGCATTCAGGCTAATATATTTAATTGTTGAATGGGTTAAGCTACGTAACTCCTCAATAATTCGGAAACCAATCTTTTGAGCAGCTCTAAGGTTTTGTTGGACACCGCCTTGGCCGAGTACATACATTCTCATCACATAACCCTCGGCTAATACATCACCACTTGCTGCAGCATCAAATAACTTTGTGGTCGCAATGGGATCGTAACATTGAGCAGCTCGATAATAAATTGTGCTTACATCAGAAGGAAGGAAACTATCATTTAAATGATGCAGAGGTTGTTGATTTGAAGTATGAACGAAGAGTGCATCAAGAGAATTTCCTCCAACTGATGAATTCGTCGTTCTTCCACGGAGATGCGGTGGTGAAACATCATAGTTGGGCGAAAAGGCATTTGCCTCGTTCCAAGGAGCGAATTGTCCTGCGGGTGGAGTTATAATAGGGGAAGCAGAGTTCGTTACCGATCGGTCAGATCGGTATAATGATAAAGAGGGGTAAAGTGCAGGAGGAGAACGACCAGAAGGCTTAGCTGCGGCAGAATGGCGTCCGATGTTTGTCATTGGCATATTAAAAACAGAATCAGTAAGTGCCGATGCTGATGAGGATGAATCTAATGTCACGGCCCCATAAATTTGGTCATTAATCTCCATAACATCATTTTCGTCAAATTTAAGACGTGCTAAGAACCTTTCATCCTTCAACACCGCTGCTTGCAGATCTTGCACGGTAGGAATTCCATTTTTAATCAGGATATCAGCATATCTTTCAGAGTTTGATTGTAAGCATAATCCTTTCTCGCGAAAAAACTTGATTAAAAGAAGACGCTGATCACTACCCGAGAAAGCAGCAAGTAAATTGGTGGAAGTTAATTCAGGCTTTGGAGTCGAGACAGGTTTTTTGACCATGGTTTCGGATAGTTTCTGACCAGGCATGATTTTATATGGAGAACTGGTGGCGACAGGTTCTCTCATTATGCTTTTATCCTTACATGCATTAGGCTGGACCTTGAGAATCTGAGAAGGTGCAACATCGGTATGCATCGCTTTTGCTTCAATAATCGCATTAATTGAAGGAAAACGATTGAAATTCTTACTCAAAGTTCCTTGATACTCTTCAAAACCTCTGTCAGGAGATGTGATCTCAGAAGGAGAGGAGGACTTGTACGAATTAAATCTTGAAGATGACGCAGAAGAATCCTTTTTTTCAGTTTGTTCCGTTAAGGGAGAAATCATCTTTCGTTCAATTCCCTCTGAGACAGTGAGTGATGCACTTCGGACTAAAACAGGTGCAGTAATTTCCTCACGGACTTGATAGATATCATCAAGATTGTGATCGGACTCAATTTGTTCAAGTCGCTTTGATACTTTACCTCTCGGTTGACAAATCACATTATCTTCTTCGTCAACGTCACTCAAGTGCAAAGATTCAAGATCATCGAATTCGTGCAATTCTTCGATACTTTCCAGCAAGGTCATTCGCATATCATCTTCGATTTGAGCGTCTTCGTCAAGAGTCTCTCGATCGGTTTCAACGGAGCGGGACTTCGAGACAGATAAAGTCGGCTTCAGAAAGCGATTAGGGAACTTGTTTCCATATCTAACAGAAGCAGAGGCAGGAGAACTGGCATTAGACACCACTGATGGTTTTCTATCATTCTTCATCATTCCTTGCACATGAAAGAGGAATTCTTTCCATTCCTCTTCCTCTAAATGCTGTGACGGAGATGAGTTAATTGATTTCTGTTCATCTGATGGTGCTGATGCAAATTCAACCTTTCTCACATCACCACCCATGACTTCAATTAATTTCTGTAATTGTTCCTTAATCACGTCGGATGTAGGTCTTAATTGACTAATAGAAGTTTCCATATCAAACATTGAGCAATCTAATAAAAGTCCTTGAAGTTTGCTCAATGCATGCGAAAGATGTTCATATTTCTTTAAATTTGATTGTTGATGTCTAACTCGTTGATACGGAAGAATAAATTGGTAAACAGCGATTCTAATTTGATCTTGAAGTGATTCAATCACTGGGATGGAAAAGGACAACAAATGTAAGCAAATCATAGCAAAAGAGAAGATATCAGCGGTGGACTCCATTGTATTTCCTAAACGAATCTCTGGAGCAATGAAAGCCGCGACACTCATTGACATCGGTTTAGCATTCTCAGCTTTAGGTCTTTCCTTTGAAATCACTTGTTGAGCAATGGCAAAATCACTAATCTTACAACGAAAAGATTGTGTTAAATAAATGTTTTGTGTCATTAAATTTCCATGAATAATATTCTGTTGATGTAAAAAATTCAATCCATTAATAATATCATGCATCCAAGCAAGAATTAGAGCTAAAGGTAAATCATTTTGGAATTGAAAGGTATTAGAGATTTTCTTTTTATCTCCTTTATTATTTGTTTGTAATGACTGAGGCTGAGAGATGAGCAGCTCTTGTTGATGTAAATGCTGCTGGTATTGAAGGTAATTCAAGAGGAAAGATTGTAAATTTCCATAGTAAGTAGACTCGAACACAAGATAATAGAATGGTTTGTTAATAGCATAACCGTAGAATGTTAATAGATTTGGATGATAAAAATGTTGGGAGGCAGAAGGAGAACTTGCCGTCGTGGAAACATTTCCTTGTTGAAGGTATTGCAAAAGAAGAATTTCGTTCTCAAGGTATTTAGGTAAAAGCGCATTAGCATTTGGTAAAGGAGAAACATCATCTTGAATCAGCTTAATTAACATCTTTTCCTTTGAAAGAGTTGAAAGCTTTGGTTGGAGAAGATTGTGTTGGGAGGTGGCGAGCTTGATGACAGCAGGATTAAACATTCCTGAGCAATATTGTTCAGCATAATGATGCTGGAAAAACATCGCATCATTATTACCCATAAGGTCTAAAGAATCAATTGGTAATTGACTATCACCAATAATTTTATTTTTGCGAACTTCCTCGTCTCGAGAAATGATCAAAGGATGTCCTAAGATCTTAAGGAGGTAAGGAGTGCTCATTTTGGGCAATCCAGGACGAACCAAGTGAGGTAGAAGCTTTGGTTGCTGCATTTGTGATAATCGTTCATCTTTATCATTATCTGAAGGATCAGATTCTGCAATACTGTTGATTACGGAAGTAAATTCATTGCGTTTCTTCTCGATCATGGAGGAGATCAATAGAAGGTTGGACTTCACTTTCTTGTTTTCCACAACACTTAAAGGGCGATATTTCATTAAAACTAAGTACTGAGCAATTTCATCAGGTAAAAGAAGTAAAGCTTGTTGTAAAGTCTGGAAAGAGGTTAAATGATCGGTAGGATGACCCCCTAAATCGCTTTGGAATAAAGAAGTGTTCATAATCTCATTCAAAATTAAAAAGGACATTTCTTTAAAAGATGTTTGTAAATCACTTAAATCCTCTGATCTTCGTTGTTCAAAGTCAAAATCTTCGTTAACATTTAACTTTTCCGCTAATCCTTTAAATTGTCTGTTTAATTTCGCCAAATCCTTGATATGTCCCTGACGTTGGTGAAAGTCCAATAATTGTCCAAAGACGGCAGTAACATTGGATCCAATCCCATAAGATTGATGATACAAAGCAGTAGTACCATCGGAGGTGGTTAAATTGTTTACGAAAAGCTCGTACTTGTCCAATGTTTGTTGGACAAAATTTAAAATATTTAATAAAAAGATGGATAAGTCTTTAATTAAACTCATTTCCGCAAATTCACTTAACATGGCAGGATATTGAACAAGTTGTGTGACAAGATTTGTGAAAATGGAGCATCTTTCACAAAGGGTTCGACAGTCATGAGCAATGTTACGAGTCTTAAGTTCTTGTCGGAAAAATTCAAGTTGCTTCAGAATAGTGGCACATTCCTTAACAACATCATCAGTAATCTCCATTTTCCGGAACAAGGGTGAAGGAATTTAATCGCAAAACAGTTGAGGGAATACAGGCACGTGAAACCTTTCAAACAATGACTTTCAGTCGAAGTTCTTTCGATTCCTCTTAGAATTCCTCTTTTATAACAAGAAGAATCCAATCAAAGTATTGGGGTGGCTTAGAAACTGCCAAAGAATTGAAGAGGATTTTCCTTTCCTTTTAATTATGAAGAATGTGTCTAACTGAATTAAGTTCGTTGCCGGCGTTGTTGCCGGCGTCGGTTGAAGAAGATTCCGCACGAAAACTCGAAAATCCAAAATCTCGGAAATCAAGTTTTTTTGTTGAGAAATTTACGATCAATTAGTTTCTCTCTTTATTCACTCAGTCTTACAGAGAACTTTCGGAGTGAAAATCAAGACGAACTTCGAAGAGAACTTTCGTAGTAGATAGAAGTATAAATTTAAAGTCTTTTTTACAATTTATTTGGTGCAAGTTAAGTCAATGGAGAGTGAGAAACTTAGTTCTAAAGCTCATGAATGGTATTTGCCACAACCATTCTGTGATAGCTCTGATGCACTTGAAAGGTAGATTTTTGATCAAAACCAACTCATTTCTTCCTAAACATACTATTCAGATTATATCCTCTGAAAGTCTTCAGCACTTTGACAAAATCCAAAGTTCGATTTATTCCTCAACACAAGGACTTCGTTACTTGGTATCAATGCGGACCTACTGTTTACGCTGAGTCCCATCTTGGTCATGCACGAACCTATGTATCTCTTGATATTATCAAACGTATTATGCGCGATTTTTTCAACTATCAGATTGTTTTATGCCAAAACATCACTGATATTGATGATAAGATTATCATTCGTTCCAATGAAAATGGCGAGGATTTTAGAGCATTAGCTTCAAGATATGAAGTTGAGTTCCTTGATGACATGAAATCGCTTGGGGTGGAGTTACCTGATGTCATGACCAGAGTTTCTGAGTATGTGAAGGAGATTATCGAGTTTATTGCTGTTATCGAAAAGAAAGGATTCGCGTACGAGTCAGAAGGGTCTGTCTACTTTGACGTTGATAAATTCACTGCGGCTGGCTATGCTTACGGAAAGCTTTCTCCTGAACAGATCGGCAACTCCAAACTGCAAGCCGAAGGAGAGGGTGCCTTAAGCGTTTCAGTCACCAAGCGCTCTGCTGCCGACTTCGCCCTCTGGAAGAAGACTAAAGACGCAGAGAAAGAGCCATCATGGGCTTCCCCTTGGGGTCCAGGTCGTCCTGGATGGCATATCGAGTGTTCTGTCATGGCTACCGAGGCTTTCAAGACTTTTGGTGTGACAAACATCGATATCCACGCAGGTGGAGTTGATTTGAAGTTCCCTCATCATGACAATGAAATTGCTCAATCAGAAGCTTATCATTCTTCTCATCGTTGGGTAAATTACTGGCTTCATACCGGTCATTTACATATTGATGGTGCAAAGATGTCGAAATCATTGAAGAATTTTACTTCCATTCGTCAAGCATTACAGAGTTATTCACCAAGGCAATTACGATTATTTTTCTTATTACATAAATATAATGCACCAATGGATTTTTCTGAAGAAGGATTACGTCAATCGATTGATATTGATAAAATCTTTTATGAATTTTATCAAAATTATAAAGTACATTTACGTACATTAGGACATATTGGTGCAACAAAACAACATTTAGATGAAAATAATGCAAAATTATTTCAATTTGTTACTTTAACAAATCAAGAAATCTTTAATGCACTTGCTGATGATTTTGATACTCCTAAAGCAGTTCTGTTATTAAGAGAATTAATCCGAGAATATAATAAAAGTATTGGCAGTGTTCCACCAAATTCCCCTCCAGGAACATTAGGTTTAGCCTCTGTTACAATTTCATCTGTTGTGAAGACTGTCACTTCCATACTGCGTGTCTTTGGCATGTCACAGTTCTTCGATGCGCATGACTTCGTCACAACTTCCAATGGTGAAGGAGGAGCAGAGAATAAGGAGGAAATCCTGACTCCTGTCTTGAATGAAGTAATTAACTTCCGCCAATCCATCCGAAGCGCTGCGAAACAAGTGATGAAATCTACGGCTACAGAAGTTGCTGCTTTAAAGAAAGAGAGTGGAGGGCAAATCCTCTCTTTAACAGATCAAGTGCGTAATTCCTTCTTTAAGCTAGGTATTCGTATAGAAGATGATGGTGAAGATCATTCAATTTGGAAATTAGTGGATCTTGCTGATGTAGAGAAAGAATTAAAGCAAAAGCAACAAGAGGAAGAGTTGAAACAAAAGCAGAAGGAAGCGATTGCACAGAAAGCTGCAGAGAAACTTGCTCAGTCAAAAATCCCTCCAAATGAACTGTTTGTCCACCTGACAGGAGAGTATTCAGAGTTTGATGGTGATGGAATTCCAACGAAGGATAAAGAGGGAAATCCATTATCTGAAGCGAAAGTGAAGAAGTTGAAGAAAGAACATGCAGCTCAGGCGAAGTTACATCAAAAGTATCTGGAGACATTACAGAAAGAAGGTGATCAGAAATAGGAGCTTGTAATTTAACTTCACACAGAATGATGTTGTCGTAGAGCAATAAATTTGGGGTGAACGACATTTTCGTGCGCAACCGGTCGCACAAAAGGGGTTCAATCATTGAAATATTGAAATGGCTAGTGAAGATGAAGATGAAACACAGCTCATCAGTCAACCAAAGTCATCCAACACTCATCTGAGAGATTATTTCTTGTCTGTCCAGGCATTATTCGCGAAGCATCGCACCGAAGGACTTCCTTTCCCTGATGTTCATCAAATGAAACGTTTGAACTTTCCTCAAAAATTGTATTTGATGATAGAGTATGATGATAGTCACAGTATAGAGTGGATATTAGATGGTTTCGCATTTATAATTTTAGATGAGGCGAAGCTGAAAGAGCAAATGCTATTGAAATACTTCAGAAGTAAGTAAAATTGGGGAGAACACTCTTCGTTCAAGACTGATTTTCTCTTTGATCAGGCAATGATATGCAAACTTTTAAAGCAAAGCTCCATTCATATGGATTTATACGTCTGGCTTTTTCGACTTTGACTTTTAAACATCCTAAGTTTCTTCGAGGACAAATCATATCTTTGCTTGAGATTAATCGAGCACCTCCATCTTGTAAAATCAAGCAGATTAATGCAGTAAAGCTGAAGAGGAAGGGAGATGAAACTAGAGAAGAATATGAAGCTAAGCGGAGAAAGGTTGACTCGACTGATTCACCGATACAAGTCGACGATGACGAGAGCAGCGTAGAGATGGTAATTATTGAGAAACATTCATCAATAAGCTTCTTTTAATCTTTGTAAGTAGATTCTGCAAGAAGAAAATGAAAAAATAGTATCAGAGACAGAAAATGAGCCACAAGAAGGTAAAAATCAACCTGCTTGCCTTACACTTCTAATTCTATATTTAGCCACCTTGAGGAGGGGTAGAAGAGTGAAACCAACTCTCACACAAGCAAGAGAGACGTTTTTTGCTGTTAAAGCTCTATTTGATGAAAGAAAGAAGTCAGGATTACCTCCTGGCGAACTTCCTCGAACGCCGCTCTTTCCCTTTCCTCAACGTCTCTATCTCGTTCTCGAGTATGATGATACTGGCAGTATACAGTGGTCATCGGATGGATCATCCTTCACGATATTAGATAAGAAAAGATTCATGGAAGATGTATCTCCCAAGTACTTTCGACGTAAGTTCTTTATCTAAATCATCAATAACTTGTTAATTCATTTTAGATTCCTCATATGCAAGCTTTTATAACCAGTTGAAGACTTACGGATTCAAATTTCTGAATTCCTTATCTTATCAGCATCTTTCTTTCCGTAAGAATGAAATAGATGCGATGCTTGGTATATTAATTCAGAAAACTACTTCATCTGAAGATACTCCCGCAAATTCTTTCGCCGTTAAGCCTCTTCATGACGATAAAAATAAGAGCGACAATGATGATGATACTGAAAGCGATGGTGAAGGAATGGTAAGTTTCTTTCCCTTTCCTCAACGTCTCTATCTCGTTCTCGAGTATGATGATACTGGCAGTATACAGTGGTCATCGGATGGATCATCCTTCACGATATTAGATAAGAAAAGATTCATGGAAGATGTATCTCCCAAGTACTTTCGACGTAAGTTCTTTATCTAAATCATCAATAACTTGTTAATTCATTTTAGATTCCTCATATGCAAGCTTTTATAACCAGTTGAAGACTTACGGATTCAAATTTCTGAATTCCTTATCTTATCAGCATCTTTCTTTCCGTAAGAATGAAATAGATGCGATGCTTGGTATATTAATTCAGAAAACTACTTCATCTGAAGATACTCCCGCAAATTCTTTCGCCGTTAAGCCTCTTCATGACGATAAAAATAAGAGCGACAATGATGATGATACTGAAAGCGATGGTGAAGGAATGGTAAGTTTCTTTCCCTTTCCTCAACGTCTCTATCTCGTTCTCGAGTATGATGATACTGGCAGTATACAGTGGTCATCGGATGGATCATCCTTCACGATATTAGACAAGAAAAGATTCGTGGAAGATGTATGTCCCAAGTACTTTCGGCGTAAGTGATCTGTTATTATATCATCCATTGTGTTTATGTGAACGGCTACAGAATCCTCTTTTCCAAGCTTTTACAGTCAACTAAGGGCGTATGGATTCAGATCGAAGAGCACCTCCAAGTATGGACATCCATCTTTTCGTAGGAATGAAATAGATGGATTGCTTGGTATGAGGCCAACTTCCTCGAAAGCTTCCGCCACAAAAAATCAAAATACTTTGTGCATTGTGAATAGCATCAACTCAATAGATGATAATTATGATAATGAAAGTGGGAATGAAGACATAGTAAGTGGTTCTTCTTCTTGTTTTCATGCCGATATTCAGGGTGTAGTTGATGAATCAACGACAGCTATGACTGTTCATGATAACATATCGACCGTTAATTATCAGAAAGCGACAGAGAAAGTCGATCTGGTTGACTTGAGAACGAGGATTCAACTATATTTGTCTACATCTCAATCACAAGCAGCATTAAAGCGCTTATTATTATTCAATACAGATAAACTATTCCAAGCGATGTTGTCAGATCTTTATCAAGTCATTCCTATGAAGTCACCATTACTCCATTTAAATACAAAGTTCAAGAAGATGTCATCAACTAATAGACAAAGCTACTGGTTAAGTGAAGTAATGCAAGAAGTAATTGCGATGATTCACACTGAGTATGATAAGATGGCAAATTCGGTGAACCTTCCAAAATTTTCTCTAGTTGCTGCCGCGAAAGGGTTTACTGATTTTATCGCAATGTATTTTATTGGGAGTAACCTTGCTTCTGCGATATTTGAGGCCACGAGTAACAAAGAAGAGTTGTGTGTGGTGAAATCATCAGCTTCTCTGAGGTCAGATAGCTTTGAAGTTGGGAATCAAGCTCTATTACGATGGGCCAATTTACGGATATACTTGATAACAGAGAGATTGACACTTTCATCGTGGTTGAGGAGTCTGGGAGATTATGAAGAAAGTCAAATTTCTGTGTTCGAGATCCTTTTGAGAGGGAATATTGTAGGTGAGGAAAGCCTCTGTCTCCTTCACTGTTTATCTATTGTAATTGAATCTGAAATAGTGTCGACTACCACATCTGTTCTGGTTGATAATGAAGAGTGTGATGATATTAGCTGCCCTGCTACACAGGAATGGATAGCGATTAGAGATTCCCTAGCGAGTAGAGTTGGTCTAATTAGAGAGGATCGGCTCATGACGACTGTTGGAGAGGTTTGATTTGTATCTCTTCTTTTGATTTATTGATTGTTGTCATTTAGAACTCGTCTTCTGTCTTGTGGGGACCAAATAGATTGGAAAACCTGCGAAAAGAGATTTTAAATGATTTACTTCAGAATGGTGATTTCCGAGGTTCGTCAAGACTTACGTCCTATTCATCCAAGGTTATTAATCTTCGGATCAAATTTGTTGGATTTGTCTCTGGTCTTCATATCGTTCTTTCTAACATTATTCACTGGTTACGTGAGCCTTCAGTGTTAAAATCATTATTATATTTTGAGACGGTAACGAAGGAAGTTACTCATGAAAGTCAAAGAAGTGACTCGAAAATGATGCCCTCAGTGGTACCTTTCGTGATTGCGCTATGTCGCCGAAGTGATAGAACGGAGAATATTACAACAGGGCATTTTTTCTAAAAGGTCCTCTTTGTACGGAGTTTTTCAAGATCTAAGAAAGAAAGGCAAAGATGAAGTGGACGAAGAATTTCATAAGTGCCGTGAACAAGCAGGTGGTTAATGCTTGATTTTTACTTTGCAAGACGTCTATTTTAGGAGCAGGTATTAACAGCTTTGAAGAAAGGGAGTAAGGGAAGTGCGTAGTTCCTTCTTTAAGCTAGGTATTCGTATAGAAGATGATGGTGAAGATCATTCAATTTGGAAATTAGTGGATCTTGCTGATGTAGAGTATCTGGAAACTATCTGGAAACAGAAAGAAGGTGATCAGGTATAGGCGCGTATCTACTTATATATGTAATTTAACCTCACACATGATGTGCCTTCTAAATGATGTTACACGGTTCGAGGGTATATAATACAGTTTTTGATCTCTAGACCTAAGTTTGAGACCTCTGTGACAAGGAAACAACTGATTTTCCGAACTTGGCTCTCTCTAAACTCTAAAAACCCACCCCTTTTGTCTCAAATCGTTATTTCCCAATAAGTTTTGATCTAATGAATATTATCTTTGATTCAGTATCTAATTAACATCGTATGAAGCAAAAAAGTATTGAAATTGGTTCATTTTTGATCGAGGAAACATTAAAAATTCATTTAAAAACAAAGCCTATAACTTTATGCAGATTGCTCTGTGAAACAAGTTTTTTTTCTGAAAGAAACTTTAGAGTAATTTTCCAATTAAAAAGGATTTGGTTTATTACAATTAATGATGATTATACTCAACTTTCAAAAAAGAGGGTTTTTCTTGCTACGTCGATTTACAGCCGTGTAACTTGTTGTCATTTGGTGAGAATTTTGAGCCTAAACTGTCAAATATGACAATCCTTTGTCGCTAAATGGGTTAAATCCATCATGTAAAATAAGGTCATTTTTTTTGGAAAAAAGAGTCATAAATTGCTGGTAAGCCTCCAGAGATTCAGCGAAATAAGTTTCTTTACTCTTTACATAAATAATACAATCTTCTGCACCGTCATATTTTCGAGCACGTTTACCACGATCTGCGTCTTTTTGCTCTCTTGCCATCTTTGGATCATCCGTAAACAACATATAAGGTGTGTAATTGATTCCATCATCACTGAATATTGTTACAATGACATTGGTGTCAAGACCTCTTCGAATCAGCTTTTTGTTTACCTCAAAGCAGTAACACCTGTTTTAGCTTTCTTGGAAAAAGTGGCATCGATTGAGTGAATCACCGATGGATGGCGATAGAATCTATTCTCTTTCTTCATTTTCGTAATGAATTCCATGTATTCTTGCTTCAAGTGGTTGTCGGTTTGGTAAATCCAACTGTTTAGTCATACAGGTCTTTTGGTTGTGCCCCAATCGCCGCAAAATGTTCCCTGCAGTAATTTCATACACCAAAATGCTAAACTATCATATAAATAATTTTTGGACATCAGAATAACCAATGGGAGAGGTTTTCTTATTTTGACCTAAAACCCAAGTGACTTTTGACATTTGCTTATTCAATGAGGGAAGACCATCATCCAATTTTACCAGAGATAAAACACGAGTATACTGAGAATGGATGCGATATGATGATTATCTGTTGACTTTGTCTTGGAGAATCCTTCCTTTTGGAGTCGAGCAGTCTCGTTTGACCACAGACTTCAGCCCTTCATTTTTGGATCCTGCATCAGCAAAGACCATTTTCCTCTTCTTTCCATCCTTTTGAATGTGTAGACTCTAGATGATCAAAGTTTCAGCGATTGAAATGAAGTGGTTCTACTCGAGAATTTTGTGCACTAACAGGAACGGTAGACAAAAACCCGTTTTTCCGGGGAAATCTTTTGACTTTATCTAAGTGAGTAACTTACAGAGTTTAGAGTTGTTGTTTTGTGTGTCATTGAGTGATACTGATCGATCAAAAGATTCAACTATTTTCTTGACCGTTTTTTTCTCTCTTCCTTTCTTTTCTTTTCTTCCTCTTCAAGATATTGCAATGCTTGAATTTTCATGAGTATAAGGGAAGGGTTATCTTTTTCACAAGCAATGCTATTTCTTTTTCTCTTCCTCTGTCAGATATTAATCAGGATTTCGGATGGTCAACTCTATACCAAACCTTTTGCTGGAACAGGATATTTTGGTTATCCGTCGCCTAGCAACACATCTGCTGCTTCATCTGTCATGTTAGGAGTTGTGACGGATGTGTGGGGCGATTCAAACGGGAACATTTTCATCGTCGATACAGCAAATAATCGAGTTAGCAAGGTCGCAGCGGGAACAGGCATTATAAGCACAGTTATTGGCGTTGGTCTTGGCCCACCTACTTATACAACGACTACAGTCGCCACAAGCACTGCTCTCAACTGGCCGATTGCGCTTTGCGGAGACACGATGGGTAATTTATATGTGGCAGACCAATACAACCACCGCATTCGCAAGTACACGGCAGCGACAGGGTCATTAACGACCTCAATTGGGACATCGACAGGAGGGATGGGTGCAGATAATATTGCTGCGACCTCAAGTTCTATAAATCAACCGGTGGGAGTCTTTGTCGACACGACAGGAAGCATATATGTGGCGGAGGTTGGAGCCTATCGCATTCGAAGAGCTTTAGGTTCTACAAACATCATCACAACGGTTGTAGGGAATGGAACATCAGGATATAACGGCGATAATCTTCCTGGTACGGT
>VKHI01000219.1:0-17189 GCA_015145745.1 Poterioochromonas sp. DS
AGGTCAACCCCTTTGCAAATATCCATGCATGGGAAACATGAGAATTAATAATTACAAATAAGATTACAGAACATGACCGTTTATTACTGTAGGTAAGGAGCACGGAATGCTCCTTACCGCTTGGGCGCAACCGTATAAACGATCGAATATCTATTGAATACTTCACTTCCAATAATGATGCACAATTTTCGCAAGACTTTACATCCTTCTGTAAGAAGGAATAGTCTCCTCTATACACTTCAAAGATGTTTGTTGAGTCATAATAGCACCTCCCAAGCTACAGTGGCAAAGAAGCTGAAGGTCAGACATCATGATCAACAGCAAATCGAGGAATACGAGTATCAAGCAGGGTGGAAGAAAGTTCAGACGAATTTATCCTCTGTTCCCACTTCTTTCACTACTAACATCTTACAAACATTCTACCCAAAGGGATATCCTCACTCAGTTGCCCCAGGATACAATCATTTCATGAAGAATCAGATGATTTCAGCCGTGCTATCTTCAGCAGGAGGGATAATATCAATGAATGCATTGCTCTCTGCTGTTGGATTAAGCACAGGTGTGCTCCCACTAAGTGCTGCCTTGTCGTGGTTGTTGAAAGATGGTCTTGGACAGTTCGGTGGAATCTTATTTGCATCATTAATTCATGTTCGATTTGATCAAGATCCAAAGAAATGGCGTTGGATTTCATCATTATCATTAGAATTATCAAATAGTTTAGAGATGTTAACATTGTTTTTCCCTCAATTTTTCATTGTTTTTGCTAGTATAGCGAATATTGGAAAGAATATCTCATTCCTTGCTGCGGGTGCTTCACGGGCTGCGATTCATAAATCATTTGCACAAGAAGAGAATCTTGCTGACGTTACTGCTAAAACTGGATCGCAGAATATTTTCTCTTCGATGATTGGAACTTCATTAGGAATCTCTTTAGTCTCTTGGTTTGGAGGCAATCACAGCACAGGCGGAAGCGGAAGCCAAGTAGATGGGGAGAGTATTAATGCCGTAACTGATGCTATTACCAGTACTGTCGCCGCTGCTGATCCCTCGTTAGTGTTACCAATGATCTTTGCTTCACTTTCTGCATCCTCGTTAGTCTTTTCCTACCGTGCTTTAAAACCTGTCGTGATTAAATCACTCACCGCAGATCGTTTGGATATACTAATTCATCATTATTTCCGTATTTACCAAGTACTAGGTCGAGAAGCAGATCCCGTGAACAGTTCCTCCAGTTTAATGTCAAGGCATATATTTACTCCCGAAGAAGTACAACGAGATGAATCAGTGCTTGGGAAGTATCGATGGTCAATTATTGATAGAAATCTTTTATTTGAATTACCTAATATTCATTACTTTGATAATAGGACAGTGACGTTGAATGATATCTTTCGAACAAACGAAGAATATGAGGTAAATATAACAACCAATCATTTGACGTAATTTGATATCACAACATTTTTTCGCATAGAATTTGCAAAGGTTATTTCAGAATGATAATTATGTGATAAATGTTTTAGCTTCATCTTCATCAAGATTTGAAGCAGGTGGTACGGGAGAGATTTATGTTTTATACAAAGAAGGGATCACTAATGATCAAATTATTCGAGCATCTATACAAGCTTATTATCTTCGAAGAAAGTTACATGAATTAAAATATTATTCTAAAGAGCAGTTCCATCGCTACTATCAAAGATCAGAAACGGTTGAAACGACGCAAAGAGTTGATTTAATAGAAGAATCTTTTAAAGCTATTCAAGGTAAACTGTTGTCATGGATTCTTTCCCTGTCATTTTATCTTTTCTCGTTTTAGACCCAGCTGTAGTCCAGTTTGTCCAAGATCTAACTCAATCGAAGTGTTGGCATACCTCCAATCGAATGATTGATCGAAGCGGAATTCGACTAGAAGTTTAAATGTACTACTAGAGTTTCCTTGTTCATGAAACAGTTTTTCTCGCCTGAAGGGAAAGGTAATGACGTATTTTCTCAATAGTATAGTGACTGGTTTAAGCCGAAATCTATTTAACTAAAGTCATTGTATTGGACAGATTTACTTGGTATTCTTTGAATTTCCTTTGTCATAAATTTACGCTTCTCTTTCCCAATGATTTTGTTTTTTGAGTTTTCGTGATTTCGCAGCAAAAAGAAGATTCAGTCGTCCATTTTATCGAAAGTCCAAGTTCTAAAGACAATTCTTTGGACAAGTTTGTCTAAGCCGTTTGTAAGCCACAATCATTAAAAGAAAAAAGATCAAAACAACAACTCCTTCCAGAAGCCATCAGATCTCATAGGATATCCCTCCCCTCCTCAGAAGACAAACGATGGCAATCAACTTGTAAGTCCTCTTGCTTTCTTCTTTTCTCCTCCCTTCGGCAAAGTGATGATTGATTGACTTTTTTCTTAATGATATAGCACTGACGATGTGTTGCCAGGATTAATTCCATCTTTTGCTGCATTAATTGTTGCAGCATTAGTTATTTTAATTTCTAATGCATTACCTGAACCATATCAAAAGATTATTTTCCAATTTGCTGTCTTTGGTATTGGTTTTGCTACTTCTTTAGCTGCTTTAATCTCTTTAGAAGATCATTCTAAACTTATCGCAACTTTTGATTTATTTAAAAGTCTTTCATGGAATGAACGATTTTTAATTACCATTATTGTTATTGGTGGTGCTTATTTTGGTGCTGGTATGTATATTGCTGCACCTGAGCGTACTCCTGACCAAGACACTGATGGTGTTGATGTCGATACTTTCCGTACTCCTGCATCCGGTGATAATGTTGTTGGATTTTCTATCCCTGATAATGTCAATGCTTCTGATAAGGAATTCTTTGAATCCTTTTTAGATCGGTAAGTACCATATTGCCCCCCTTAATCCATCATTCCTAACAAACTTCCTTCCCCCATTCCTTCCATAGATTAAACAAGGAGATCGTCTCTGACTTACCAACCGTCTACGAAATGCCTAACGAAGCTGTCCGTTACGTCGATCGCATGTTAAACTACACTGTCGCCGGTGGCAAGATGAACCGTGGTCTGTCTGTGCTCGACTCTCACCGCAAACTCATCGAAGCAACTCGCCGTAAGGTCACTGATCGTCAACGTGTTCAAGCTGCTGCTTTAGGATGGTGTGTTGAATTCTTACAAGCATTCTTCTTAGTCGCTGATGATGTCATGGATGGTTCTGTCACTCGTCGTGGTAACCCATGTTGGTATAAACTCCCTGAAGTCCAATTAGTCGCTATTAATGATTCATTCATTCTTGAATCCGCTGTCTATAAAATCTTAAAACGTTATTTCGGTAAAGAACGTTATTATTATCAATTAGTTGATTTATTCTTAGAAGTAACACGTCAGACAGAATTAGGACAATTATTAGATTTAACTTCTCAACCATTATCTGGACCTATTGATTTAAATCGTTTCACGATTGAACGTTATCGTTCAATTGTGAAATATAAGACAGCATTTTATTCCTTTTATTTACCTGTTGCTTTAGGTATGATTATGGCTGGTTTATCTGATACTAAGGTCTATCAACAGGCGAAGGAGATCTTATGTATTATGGGTGAATATTTCCAAGTACAAGATGATTATTTAGATTGTTATGGTTCTCCAGAGGTTATTGGTAAGATTGGTACTGATATTCAGGATAAGAAATGTTCTTGGTTAGTGATTAAAGCATTAGAGAAAGCTACACCTGAACAGAGAAAGGTATTGGAGGATAACTATGGTCAACATGATATGGCAAAGGTCAATAGAGTGAAGGCTTTATATGTGGAATTAGATGTTGAGAATGAATTTAAACGTTATGAAGAAGCATCTTATCAAGAATTACAAAGATTAATTGGTGAAGTAAAGAATATGCCAAAGGATGTCTTTGAATTCCTCTTAAAGAAGATCTATAAACGATCCAAATAAATGATAAATGATTCATATGATAAGTGATTTTCTAATTCAAAAAAAGAGTATATAATTCTTCCCATGTTTCCTTCTTCTAAACACACTTCTTTCTTTTACTCTTAAAATAACACCCCAATGAAAACATTTTTGTCAGAGATATTCTTGTTGATCATGAACACATTTCATCACCATCGCATAAAAGATCTGTTTCGATATTAGAACACTCTACTATAACGTACTCTAAAAGTGGCGGATAAAACCAAGTGAAGCTACTAAGTTACTGGTATCTAACATTTATTCTTATTGCTTTTTGATATATTGAAAATAGATCAATCGTCAATTGTAATGATGATTGTTGAAGGCAGTATTGTAGAGAGGATGAGAATAAACAATCAGACGTTGCCTTGAGATGTGATTGAATTGTTTGATTGAATTGTGGCCTGTAAGGGCAACGTCTGATTGTTGTTTATTCTCATCTGCTTGCGAGAGGTACTTCAATTTATCCGAAAGATAATAACGCCTTTGCGACCTCAAACATGTAACAATCAGAAGACCATCAACAGTGCATCAAGCCATCAACGTTTGATGCGATCAGATAGACAGAAATATCAAGCATTAAGGATAAAACGATCATTGGTTTACTTATACATATTAACTATGAAGGAAATGATTCGATCAAAGGGGTAAGTAAGTGATATGAGACTATTTAATCAGCATCGAATAGAAAAAGAAAGAGAAAGACGAACACTATATAAACAAAGAATACAAACAGGTAAATCATCGGCAAGTCAAGCCATACAAACACAACGACTACTACCAAGAAGAAAACAAGGGAAAACATCATATAACAACACATTGAGAGGGTTCGATATAATACTTTACTGCTATAGGAGATAGATAAGAATAATTATAACACAAACATTATATTCTTTACTACTGTATAAATCGAATTGCTCATATATATGTTTGATAAGATCAAATAATAATAATAACTTTTGATAATCCATCTCAATCATGATCAACCAAGGAATAACATCATTCTCAATCTCTTTAATGTTCAGCAGGGATTTCATAAAACGAGTCATTCGCCTGTTGCATGAAGCTGGGGATATGATTAACAGCATTAGAATGACGTGGAGATGCTGTATTTGTTGAGGTTAAGGGACGGGTTGGACTGTGATAGTAAACACCAGGACGATTCTGATCGAATTGCTAAAAGAAGAAAAAGAAATCAAATAAGACGAGTGAGGAACATGATTATAGTAAGGCTTATACCTCTTCTATAGCTTCTCTCAGAGGATTAGCCTCCTCATCGACATCCGCTGATCCATAGTTATGAATCATATTAAAATCAAAGGTTCCTTGACGATTGATTCTTGGAGACTATTGAAGGAGAAAGAAGACATTTGGTAAGACATAAAAGACCTTAAGTAGTACGAGATAGCAAGCTTACCGGTGATGCTGGATGATGAGTATTATAAGGGATGTCACCAGCTGACATCGCACGAGATAATCGTTGTTGTTCTTGATATCTTTGATAACTGCCAGGACCATACTGTTCTTCGAATGATCTTTGCAGAGCAATTTGAATTGCTCTTTCATTCGCTCTCTCGACTGCCTCTTTCACCATTCTCTCTTCATCAGTCATCTATATTCAATCCATACATGTTAGTGAATCTATACTATTTATGATGATCGAAGGATCTTATTACCTGTTGTTTTCGTCGATCTTCCTCTTCAATAGATCGTTGAATAGCTAACATCATATCAGATTCATCGAATTGATCTCTTCTTCCTGCTGCACTGTAAGGAGTAGAGTTCATAGGAGGAGGAGCCATCTGGTAGGGTGATGGTTGGTAGTATGGTTGATAAGGTGATCCCATCTAAACGAGAGGAAGAATGATTACAATTGAATCATGAAGAAGAGAAGATAAACTTACCATAGGATAATATTGTGGTGCCATCATCATAGGCATCGGGACAGGAACAGGCATTGGAATAGGGAAGGAAGAAGGAGGAGGAAACATGGAAGGAGAGCCATTAATACCCATCATACCTAAAGCAGTTTCATAGGAGTATCCAATAGCCATCAGACGATTAATCTCCATGATTTCTTGTGGACTAAAAGAGGAAGAAGAAGGAGGAGCAAATGATTGAGGAGGTGGTGGAGGGCTGTTATAAGGTTGTTGTTGCATTGGTGCAGGAATATGGAAACTTTGATTATTATTCATTGGTGGTGGGATAGGTGCAACATTACTTTGAATACTTCTAAAACTTTCCATACGAGATAAATTATGATCTGATTGAGCTTGATACAGTCTATGAACATTGTCACTGGCATGGGCTGGTGGTACAGGCATAGACGAGACAGAAGGCATCGATCTCACTGATGGAGCACCGACAATAGGGCTGCTATAACCGCTATTTCTTCCATCATCATAGTCGAAGTTATTTCTGGAGTGAGTTCTTCGACCATTATTTGGAGTTGGGAAGTTTGGATCATTGTCCTCAGGACGACTGATAGAGAGATCGTCAGACAAGATCAACCCTTTGTCCTCATCATTCAATCTAGCTGCAGCCAAAGGAGGGCGAACACTGGGAGAGGAGTAGGATAAAGAGTTATCCTCACTAATTTCCTCAAGATCAGCTTCATCACCCCCAACGAATTCAGGTATTCTTCTTTCATTGGAAGAGCTTTGACGAGAACTCGGGCGAGATTCTGGTGGAGATCTCTTACCATTCTTATTACGACCAACTAATTTCTGAAATAACTTCATTTCTCTTAATCAATTCAATCCACTTCAAACTAAAACACTAGAACAGCAAATAATCGATGGGATGAAAAACAACTCAATCTTTATAAACAACGAAAGACTTTTCACGCGAGTAAAAAAAAATCGATACTACACTACTATATCTAAGCAATAGTGAATGTTTCAATCCAAAAGTATCGAAGAACAAGGGTAATAAGTAGTGTGTAAAGTTGGTCTAATTTAATCGAATTTCAATTCTTTTGATCCGTTTGAATCCGTTCAACGGATTTCACCTAACCTAAACTCGACTTTCTTCAAACTCAAAGAAATAGACTTTCAAGAAGACATGTGTGACAAAAATCAAGTTCGACTTACAATCTATTTCCTATATGGTATGCTTTCATGAATAGATCTAGGAAATTATTACTGCCATGATCCTTATGCAGTCTAATGATAAGCAGATCTATTCACAAAAGCATTGAAAGAAGAGAAGTTCCAAGAATAATGGAGATGATATTTTAGTATATAAATTTAGTATATAATATGAATTTAAGGACTAGTATGATATGATTGTCTTTTTAAAAAGGATTTTTGTGGAAGATGATTGAGAAAATTGGTAGCTTCTTACGTCCTCTAATAACATGTATAGGCTTTCTTATACATGAATGACGAAATAATCATCCACTCTTCTAAACACGATGGTGGTAGTTCATATATGAAGATGATGTGCAAATGAATTAGTTTTTAGAAGTCGGGAAAAGGGATAGCCCCCAAGTTCTTTCTTAGTTCGAAATAACTACATTTTTCGTGATTAACCACCTCCTTTACTCTTCTTCAATGTCTTCCCACTGCTCCTCCTCCTCCTCATCATTCCCGCTCCCGTAATCATCTTCTTCGTCACTCCCCATGTCTTGCCATTGATCTTCATCCTCATCATCTTCTTCTTCGTCATCACTTTCTTCATTTTCGTCTTCGAAAAGATTCCCTTCATCTTCTTCTTGGATGTACTCTGACTCAAATTGATTGGGATACTCGAACTCTGACGTCAAATACTTCACTGAGCCATAAACGAACATTGACGACATTTCATCGGCTATCATCGTTTCAGTTAAACACAATGCATACACATGACCATGAACTAGAAGACGGCGTAATTCACGACATCGTGAGAAATCAACTTGAAGAAAGTTACCATACAAATGAGCATTAACTAGATGCTGACAATTTCTTGCGATTAATCGATCGTTTCTCAACATACTGACATCAGAGATATTCTCGCAATACGATATAATCAATGAATTGACTTCAGCTAAAGCATATAGATTATCATTGGTTAAATGTCGACACCCTGTTAGATTTAAATATTTCTGATGTTTCCCTAAACCAGTGAAATCTTTAATATTAATACATCCTCGAACACTAAGATAAGGAACATGTATTAATGAAGAGATGTCAATAACATTAGGACAGAAATCTACTGTTAAGAAGCGTACCCTACCCAGCATTGATACATCATGGATTTGAGGGCATTGAACAATATCAACTCGACGATTTCTTTCCCCTAATCCAGATACACTCGTTAAATTAGGACATTCAACGAGAACTACTTCTCGTACAGATCCTAATGAAGAAACATCAGTCAATGCGTTACAATCATTTAATAAAACAGCATTACAATGACGGAATATAGAAACATCATCGAAAGAAGAACTATCTAAAATAGTAATCTTACGAAGGTGTTGTAATCCTTCTAATCCTTGTGGATTAGCAACACCATCAATAGTAAGTTCATTTAATTGAGGATAATTCATGAAAGTTAAATTCTTTTGATCTTTACTAATCATACCTTGTTTTGTTGCTAATTCAACATCAAACACCTTTAACTTTGATAATAAATTAGCTTCAAAGAAGTGTTTCACATGTTCTTCAATCACTTCTCGTGTATGTCCTTGTAGAGAAGAAGACGGAGAAGGCTTCCTCCATATTAAACTTTCAAGCTTTGGTACATTAGAGTGTAATGAAGGAAGATCAAGCACGACATCTTCTACTTCAAGTTTTTTCAAATTTGGTAAATGCCATGGTATTAATTGATTTAACTTTCCGCCAAATCGAAATGGTTTCGGTGTTAGTATGATAAGTTCTTCTAATTCTTGTAATAGGGAGAAAAGACCATCGAATGCCTCTCTCCTATGATAAGTCAATTTCTTCAACCTTCTTGGTAAAGGATCGATGACAGTTAGTACTTCACATTCACCAAGTCGTAATTCAACTAAATGATCATCTAGATTACGAATTTCTTCTAAATGAGTAGAGCCAGAGAGATTTAATATCTTAATATCGTGTAATGTTTGAATCTCTGTTAGAGAGCTACCTTCAATACAAACCTCATATACATGAGATATAGTTGGTATAGATAACTCAGAGTTGTTCGATAAATTCAAATATCTTAAATTACTTAATATTTTACCATCTTCTTCTGTCAATGTATGAATAAAACTATGAGCTAAATCAACACCTAACTGCTGATAAGGATCTCTAATGGAGGAGAGAACTCGAGTGCGAAAGTTAGAGTCAAACAAGTACCTTTGTGAATAATAATGATTTAATCGAATATCAATCATTTCCTTTCTTATAATATTTCGCCAATAGTTATTTTCACCTTTACAACATGATAAGAAATTTCTCCATGCATACTGTCCCTCTAACCAATTAATGAAGTCAAATTCACCATCAGATTTCAATTGATCAATATCATATTCTGAAAGATGATTTATGATAAGAAAGTCTTTAATAATTTGCAATATAACTTGTGGTAACATTAACATCCTCTCGCAAACACCAAAAATAAATACTTTCTCATAACATTACGTCGCAGGAGGAAAAAAGAGGATATGAGAGAGAGGGGAAAAAACTCAATATTGGTAAAAATCGAGAAAGCCTAAAGGACATAGAACAACCATTATTGAACGATGATGTCTATTAGGAATGAAATCAAAACCAATGTTCTCGTCCATCGTTTCTTTGATACCACTTTAACGGAAGGCTTTGATTATGAGATTGATGAAACTGATGGAACTTACGTGAAAGGTTATGGAGAAAACCAACATGACGTTAAAGTTATCGGGGTTTCAGTATTTGATCCAGAACCAGCTCCAGAAGGAGGACATGAAGTTGTTGATTCTCGAACTCAACTCGATGCTCAGTGCACAGATTTACTGTATCATCCTCCTGAGTTAAAACTGGCTCAGGATTATATAATTGAATTGAGATTTCGCGATAAGAAGCAGAAGAAACTGAAGCAGATCAAGCATTATTCAATTTTTCCTGTTGAAAGAGTTCCTTTAGATGAATTTAAACAGTTATTGTATGCAAGCCTCTCCACTTCCTGTCAGTGGGGTATTTGCAATACGAAAGTCGAAGGACTCAAAGAGAGTACATTTGTGTTTGATGACGGTTGTGACCCTTCAGATCTGAATAATTTGAATGACTTTGCCATTAGAGCATTCTATCAATTTGCGAAATTCGTATTTCCTCGATTAAAGATGAACGATAAAATTATTATTAATGGTTTATTGACCCTTCTTTCGAAGCAGATTAAGAGATTTGATGAGTTTTTAATCTCTACTCAAGTAAGCTTTCTCTGGACAGTTTATCAAATATTATTGAAGGAAACTGATTTACCTCAATCAGTTGCGAATTTTGCCGGAATTACACTTGGTAAACTGGAAGATTTTCTGTCTGTGGAATGTGGAAGAAACTGTTGATCAAGATGAACTTTAACCAAAGATTAATGCTCCTAAATAACACAACTTCGATATTTTGTCTGACTCAGCAATGATTGAAAAATCGGAATATTTAATTTAGAATGATTTTGATGTAAATTTATTGAAGTAACGACCTTTACCACAAGAAAGTCTTTAATAATTTGCAATATAACTTGTGGTAACATTAACATTTCTTGAAATATTACCCCAAGGTATCTTCTCATAACTTTACGTGACTGTCCTTCTATCTCCAGTATGAAGAGTCTAACATAAAGAGAGTCTTCCTTAAGCGAGTATACTCTATAGTATAGAGAGTCTATTGTATACAGTAGGGTAGTCTCGCGATAGAATAGGATTGTAACGAATTTAACCGTTAGACTTCATTCCCTCACAAACAATAATAATTTTAGCGATAACAATACAGTAGATAGATCAACAAACAAACAATAACAGTAACAAACAACTAATAACTGTTGAGAAATAATATAGAAGGAATCAAGGAACCTTTACATCAGATTTTAGGAGAATATTTAACTGTTTATTTCATTTATTTTCATTTTATTTTATTGAAGAATGTTTACAGCAGAACCAGAAGCCTTTCAAGGTCGTATCAATAGTAAATTTGCTAGAGGTAAGTTTTAAAGATATTTAATGGAACTGATTCACTGATTGTCTCGCATCTTTAGAGCAATTTCAGCCAACAACAATGGTTGACTCTCCTTCCAATCAGATGAAGTTTGAGGACATCTATCCTGAGGAAGATAACACAGCTGGTGGAATTTTTGCCGGATCTACCTCTTCTCGAGCTCGTTTATTCTCTCAACAGCGCTCTCTTATGTCAAAGAAGCGACAAAATCAACTTCAAAATGAAGGTAGCATCCCTCTTGTAATATGATCTTAGCTCAAGAGATCTCTAGGAATGATTCGTCGCTCAGGAAATAATAGTGCTGATGAACAATATACTCCAGCCATTCGTCAGTTCTCTGCTCCAAAGACCATTTTATCAGAGTAAGTCCTCGTGGTAGAGAATACGCTTACAACTTTGTAATCACTTCTTCCTTCCCATAGGAGCACTGAATTCATGAAGACTAATCCAATGAAGTCTAAATCTGCTTCGTAAGTTTATAATTATTATTCTTTCTATTTTATTTTGAATTGATTTGTTTCTTTTCTGTTAGTGTATCCGAAGAAGAAAGAGACTTCGATGATGATCATGATCATGAGAATCGTCCTAATGCAGTAAAGAAACATGCTCCTACTCATAAAAAACCACTTTATAAGATTGCGCGACCATTATCAAGAGCTCCTTACATGGATGAGACGAAAACCTCTCATGACATCACTTCCTACGAGGAAAACGATGAAGCAGAATTAGGTGAAGGAGAAGCTTCCATCATTATCGATCTATATAAAGAACAGAAAACACCTAATAAAACCCCACGATCTGCTCAGAAAAAGCGTAAGCAACAACGTCGTCGTCAACAACAAGAAGGAGAAGGAACTACCTCCCAAAACCCATCTGCTGATGAAGGAAGTATCACGAAAGAACCACGTTCCGCTCGAAAGAAAGAAAAATCATTAAAATCACGCAAACATCAAGGAGGACAAAGCCGAGAAAGAAAATCAGCAGATGAAAGTTTAAATCTATCACAAGAGATTATTTCCCGACCATTTGTATTAGATTTATCTAATATGAGACAATTTCTCACTTTACCAATCCCAAAGAATGCTGGTACAGTACAATGCTATATTCGTCGTAATATCTCTGGTACCAATCGTTTAAAACCCATTTATTCATTATATTTAAAAGATGGTGATTGTTTCTTAATGTCATCCAAGAAACGTTCTTATAATAAAACATCCAATTATCTTATCTCTATGGCAGAGAAGGACTTAAAACGTGGTAGTGATAATTATTTAGGTAAATTAAGATCTAATTTCCTAGGTACAGAATATCAAATCTTTGATGATGGTATTAATCCTAAAGATTCTGATAATAATGATAATAGTCCGATTACTGCTGCTGGTAATTTGAGTAAGATTCGTTGTGAATTAGGTGCTATTACTTATGCTGCAACTTTTACTACTTCTGCACCAAGAAAGATGCAAGTTGCTCTCCCAGGTAAGATGACATCATCACTATTTCTTTTGATTTCTAACGATCCTTCCTTCTTCTTCTTCTTCTTCTTCTTCTTCTTCTTCTTCTTCTTCTTCTTCTTCTTCTTCTTCTTCTTCTTCTTCTTCTTTCTCTTTATAGTAATCGATGATGCCACTGGTAAGGTAATGAAATGGCAGGATAACAATGGTCCTAACGGTGAAGGTGATGATTTAATTCAAAGAATCTCAAAACGATTATTCCGTGATTGTTATTATTATATTAATAAACCACCACGTTGGAATGAACAGATTGGTGGTTATGTATTAAACTTTCATGGTCGTGTTACAATGGCATCAGTAAAGAACTTTCAATTAGTTCAACCAGATGAACAAGGGAATGTTATTTTACAATTTGGTAAATGTGAGAAAGATTTATTTAATATGGATATACAATATCCTATGAGTTTATTTCAAGCTTTTGCCATTGTATTATCATCCTTTGATTCAAAGATTGCCTGTGATTAATATACATGGAAGATATGACATATACTCCTAATAATAACAATAAGAAGTCGTAGTCTACTCTAAAAAAGTGTTTTTCTTCTTCTTCTTTCTTTTGCTTTTCTTTCTATGTATCTAATCTATTCCTATTCTTATATTTACATTTCGAATGATTTCAATGCCTAGATAATAACACTTCTCTTTCTGTTTCTCTTTCGCTCATCCTCTCCTCTCCTCTCTCCTCTTCTTCATCTACCATTCGTTTGTTTCTTTTGTGTGTTTGTTGTGTGTTTTAATGCCCTAAATCAATAGTAGTGGTTGTAACAGTAGTCGCAGTAGCATTACTTCTCCTTCTAGAGCAGATCTTAGGAGATTGACTAATGCTTCTCAATGTGTTATTACCTCTACACCCTATCATATCCTATATATCATCATAATAATATCTCTAAATTCTTAAGAAAAACTCAATTATTTCATCATTTTATCTTAACTTATATTTGATTATCTGTTATTTTTCTACTAAGACAAATGAATTCAGAGGAAATTGAACGAAATTTGAGGGCTTCAACTTCTTTGAACAAATGAAACAGATTGGGTTGCATCTAGGGGATAGTAGTGCTATTATGATGAGGATGAGGATTGATCGAAGGCTTCATACGAGCTCAATATATAGGGAACTGCTGTTATTGTCTTAAGAAGTTCACGTGTTTTTACTGCAATGGAACCTATTGTGAACTTATTAAGATATTGGGCGGCGTGCATGAGTGCGGAATAGTAAGACTTGTTTTTAAAGTGCCTTGGAAGACAGAAGAGCAGCGAGTTTGTCAGCTTCTCGAGCATATTTCCCTCCAATGCTGGTACGATAGTTGTTACGACGATCATTAGCATCCGGTAAACGACCTGTCGGACGACCCTATTATTCAATTACAGTACATATTAAATACATGGTCTACGGAGCAAATAAATTGTATCTTACCGTTGCTAATAGGTCGCCATTATCATCAACAAGGACAAATGTTGAGAAATCAGGTGGAACCCTTTTATTAATAATAAACAAATAAAATATGATAACATACAAATCAATTGACTTACCAGACCAATTTAAATGCAATTCTTGATCTAAATTGTAAATGAGCAACATCTTGTGGAGGGTTTTTATTATTCCCTAGGATGCAGGTACTCCAAGAACCTCCTGGTCCTAACTCAGGTATTGAGGCGATCTTCACACCTGGACCTAACTGATTCGAGAAATGAATACCATCGACCTTTCCTTCGTTCTCATTATACGAGACATGCTCTAACATGGTGGTAAGGTCGCAATGGTTGAAGTCATTGAAGGAGTGTCCAGTGTAGCCATAGCCAGGAGGTGCATCGATAATGTCTCGAAGACCTCCAGCCCAGAGAAGATTTCTTCGAACTTCGATCCAATCTCCATTTAATTGATCGAATGTGAGAGACTTTACTCGTTCGTGAACAGCTCTAAGGCGCTGAAGAGAAGTCCCAGGATAATCAGGATCAATATCAAGGAAAGGAGAATCTCCTGCAGTTGATGAAACAGTTGAAAAATTCATTCTTGATGAACTATTTACCGAAAAAGATGATGTAGTTGAACAAACTAATGCAAAACACAATAAATTTTTAGCAAAAGAAGTTACAGATGATGATGATGATCGCTTGAAACTACTCGTCAATAGCCTCATTCGAATTCTTTACAACCCCCCACTTCAATAGCTTGTTTATATCTCCTTTCCTAGCTTCCTTGGTCTCTGTTTCAATGGAGTTTGTAATGACTAATAATATCTATATGAATCTTATTCCAAACAACCCTGACGTGATAGTGATGCTGCCTTCCAGATCTTCCTTTTTTGTATTCTACGTCATGCTAGTCTGGGAAAACAAGAAGAGGTAGTGCTGAATTTTGCAAAGTATTATTTCTTTTTGTCAAAATTTACGTTTCTAATAAAATAAAATTTTTCTGACTGATATGATATAACTGGTCTTACTGTTGTATTAATAGAAGGTTGTTCTTCTTTGAACAATGTTTCTTCGATAGTAGGTGTTCGGAAGCGCCAGACGCAAATGTGTAGAAATCGTTTAAATGTCAATATGTGGTCTCTATCTTGGGGGGAATGTCCTTCACAATATGTGTTTTTTACGAGAAGAGAAGATTTGATGAATAAAATCAAAAGGTCTGTCTGTTTTGTTGGTGAGGAAACTTATGAGAATATTCCAATTTATCATGGCCCTTTTTCGATAATGCTAACTTCGAGACCCGGGTTCAGATCTTCCCCGTTTGCCCCAAAAGACACGAATTCTCTCTCTGCTGCTCGGCTAGTTTCAACAACGAGATTTCTCTCTCTGCTGCCGCCCATGTGTTGAAGAGGAATGTTGGAGGTCAGAAAGATTTTCTCTCTCTCTCTGCTGCCGCCCAGGTTGGGTCGTCATGACATCGCGATCCTTTCATTATCATAATTTAATTGCAATTTGCAATCATCGATTTACTTCGAGAAAAGTCTTCCGTTGTTACTTTAACCTTTGATCATTGAGCAAACTTGTAAACATGGGAAACAGTACTGCATCTTACCTTGAGTTTAGAAATGAAACAGATGTTACTTTTGGAACCGCAGTTTCTGGTACTGACAATTTTGATTGGGATGGAGATGATCGTCCCGATAAAAACTACAACGGAATCGGAATCTTCCAAAGAACAGTGGAATTTAAAAGAGAGGAATTGAATGCTAAAGCTGCTTCAGCATGGTACACTCTTGTGCTTGAGAATGCAGGGGATACCATTACTTTGAGAAATGACCAAAGAGATGCTTTCAAGGATTTGAAACGTCCTTATCATGTGGAAGGAAAGTATTCATTGTTTCAAAGCACAAGACCAAATGAAAGTTGCAACAGCTTTCGCATTCGTGTTGTTTCTTGGATGGATCGACTTCCTGACAACAAATTAATCACTGGCTTGACTATTCCAGGAACTCATGATTCAGGCACTTCCAATGGTCCAAGAGACGATTTTGCAGCTCAAGCAGCGAAACCGTGGATCATTACTCAAACCTGGAGTATCGCGGATCAGTTGACTTATGGCATTCGCTTTCTTGATATTCGTTGCAACAACAATCATGGTAACTTTGGCATCCAGCACGGAGACTTTGACATTGTCAATCAAACCTTTACAGATGTACTGAATGCATGCAAGAGCTTTCTCACTCAATTCCCTCGTGAGACGATTTTGATGTCAGTGAAGGAAGAAGGAAATTCAAGTGGCAATATTTCGTTTGCTGATGCATTCCGTGCACAATATGACCAACCTTATCCTTGGTATAGAAAGCATGACTTGCCAAGCCTCGGAGTAGCTCGCGGGAAGATTATTTTGATTAGTCGCTTTGGAGACTTTGACTTTGGATTTACCATTGGATTAAGAGACAATGATTACACCGATGCCTATTATAATGGAAATCACTACCATGTTCAAGACTTGTACAAGGTTGATCACCAATGTGATAACAAAGTCAACCAAGTCATGGAGTTTGCGCAACAAGCAGCTACTGGAAGTCCTAATGATTTTTATTTGAACTTTGCAAGTGGTGTGAACACTGGAATTGATTCCATCTACGCAACTGCTGGGAATGTGAATCCTCGCATTCAAACTGCATTAGGTAATAAGAAAGGACGCTTTGGTGTGATTCCAATGGATTTCCCTCCTGCAGATTTAATTTTGAATCTGATTGATTCAAATCTTTACTAAAGAATGACATTTGTTTGAATTGCTTTTTAATTTGATGGTATTATTTCTTTGGGTATGTGGTATGTGGTATGTCTCTTTCATACGGTTTTAGGAGGAGAATAGACTAATCATTTGATAAAGTAATTTCTTTTAAATTAATCAACCACAACAATAAAGCGTTTGATTGATGTAATGAAAGGGAATAGATAAAGGACAGGTTGTTTCTGCTAATAAACCACCTGCTCATAAAATCATTTAGAATGCAGTGCCAATGGTATGTGATCAGTTGTGGTGCAAGAAATATTGCTAGAGTAATGACTAAACTCACCAAACTGGAGCAATGATTCGCACCCAATGGACAGAAAGGGTAGCAACATTGACTAAGAGAAAGAGACAGATGGTCTTAGACTCTATATGACGTTAACACTGCAATCCGATAGT